>JAWWMK010000020.1:991788-1028787 GCA_035047105.1 Galeopsomyia nigrocyanea | reverse complement strand
TCAAGCAGCGAATTCGTGAATTAATCGCGTGTATCAAAATACTGGCGAATATTTTTCGTGACATTTCTACCAGGGATGCGGTTAAATTTTAAATTTGTAAAACTTAAATTTTCCTATGTTTACCTACCGCGGGGCTTATTTAAAACAAATTATTTTTAATATAGAATATAAAGTAATTTTCAGTACGTGCAATCAAATTTATTTGCTTATGAGCATTAGTCCGCCTATTGGAAAAAAATACGATGATCCTCATAGTGAATAATATTTGAACTAATTCATTCCAAGTCTCGCCGTAAAGACAATACAACCTATAATTATTCGGTTACTGTACTCATATACCATACTATTCATATCAAAAGATGAATATGCGCCGTTCACAATAGTTTATAAAAAAATTAATAAATCCATTCACAGATCTTTGAAGAAAATTTCAAATAACCGATGGAAAATACCAATCGTCGTAATAAATTTTCCTATTCTCTCAGCGAATCTCCCCATATCTCCGCAACTCTACATCGCATAATCGACAGTCTATGCTGCATTGTGCGCTTTTGAAATCGAGCAGTCATTATAACCAGTAGTAAAACAATACACGTCAGCGCATTGCAAAAGGATGTCTTCTTCATGAACCGATTTTGATCGGCCAATTAACGAGCTTACAATAACCCCCTATTGTTTCCTCGACAACAGTCTCATCATTAAATCTCCCTCATTGTCCTTCACGCGCACAAGCTGACAATGTACATTTTATTTTTCGTCCATTTTCGCCACGATAAACAATTATTATACTGCGCGTCTGAAAAGATGAAACGAAACGTTTTGGCGCATTCCATCGAAACGCAGCAGATAACCAATTACACACGAGTGTAGTGCGGGGAAGCAACAAAGCGTCGCGGCAACGTCGGTGCAATTTTAATGGAAATCTGATAATACGCGCAAGCAGAGCGAGTCTGGCCAATCATTGGATGTAATAATGCCTTTCCTACGATTCGCGCGCGCGATGCTCGGCGTGTTATTAACCGGGATTTAATTACGCGCGCGCGAGGCAATTACAATGAGGGGGATGGCCAAAACACCGTTGAGTTTCTGTGCAGCGCTGCACAATGATGATTTGACGACTGGCAAAGGGAGAACAAAAAAACAGGGATGCGTTGCATTGGATTTTGATGGCTGATTGCGTTCGATGATGAAATTCCGCCGGATGATGGCTTTGACTAATAATATGCCGCTGTGTTATTACTTGCGTTTATCCTGTGTTTGGCTTGCGTTCAGTTTAAATGGCCAAATTTTGCCGTTTGATTAATCAAATGCATCGCTCGCTTATGTATTCGCGTTTAATTGTTGTATTTCGTTGATATTATTGGCAATTAAATTTATAATAGTAGCGAATAAAACAATAATTATAATCGTCTACTGAAGGTTTCACGTATGGCTCAATACACAGTTTCAACCACCAGACATGAAATGTTTGTGGGGCTTATTCGAAATTTATATTGTAGTCATAGATCTGCAGCTGGATGTCAATTTAATTTGCCCTTATTTAAAATTTTTCATGGTAATCGTGTAGAAAGTTGTTAGAGATTGGAGCTGATTCCATGCGGTTCCTCAAGGGAAAATTATAATTACTCATCAATATATTTACGATTGGTTGCTTGCAAGAGTATGATTATTACAGCCGAATATAGTATTTACATGTCATACAAAAAAAATATTTAATGGTATAAATACCTTCATTAAAGATGATCGATTCGTTTGGGATTAAACAGTGCATTTTGAAGAATTTATATCCGACAGCTCGCCTAGTATTTATCTGAAAATTACAATTTGGTGTATTGGGAAATTAGCCGATGAAAGTGTGATCGGCAATGAATTAGAAAGCCTTGAAGGAACTGATGTGATAATCAAAGTTGGCGATGTAAGTTTCGAAGTACATAAAAATGTCTTGATATCCCAAAGTACTCTATTTGCTGCGATGTTCAGTCATGACGCAAAAGAAAAGAATAAAAATGTCATTGAGATCGTTGATATCGACCACGCAGTTATGAAACAAGTTATTTTGTTTATGTACAAAGGCTCTATTCAGAATATCGATAACTTAGCTGAAGAACTTTTGTATGCTGCAGAAAAATACGCTCTTGAAAATTTGAAAAGTATCTGTGAAAATCATTACATGAAAGATCTATCAGTTGAAACTGTTATTGATATTATCAATGTCGCAGACCAATATAATTCAACCAGAATGAAAGAAACAGCTGTGCATTTCTTGAGTTTACACATCAAAGAACTCATCGATACTGAAATATACAAAGTATTGGCTAGCTCACACCCAGTTTTAGCTCAAATAATAAAAACTCCAGATAAGTCTGTAGAGATGTACAGCAGATTCAGATAAAATTTTTCTAATAAATCTAACTATCTCTTAGTTTATAATTATCGGAATGATAAAATTTTTTATCAATAAATTCATTTATTTAAACATTCCAATATCAAAAAAATAATTTCAAAATTGCGTAAAAATGAGTATTCGTTACCCACACAACAATTGAAAGCACAACAACGCCACTAATAACCAATAGGATTGGCAATGCAGCGAAGCACAAGAGCAGCGAGAGCGAGGCAAGAAACAATCGCGTAGGTTTCATAGGGATAAACCAAATCGCGAGGGCTAATTAAAAGCAATAGCTGGCGTATATATAGGGAGAGGTAGGAAACTGATTTTCTAACAATTCAGCCTTGATCCCACTAATCGCGTAGGTCCCGCGCCCATTATCGATCGATGCTTCCTAATCCTTCGGCAACGATTGGCTGCGCAAATCTATTGTCTATTGCGGTGAGCCGCTAACGCTCTATATAGCTGATCGTCTACAGCAGCAGTTTCTGTTACGACCTATAAAATCATTAGAGAGCGAATAGAAGTATACTCGACGTAATGGAGTCTCAAACAAAACATTCGTACGTTTATCGATCGCTTTCGAAAATTCTCTGCAAAAATTCACCGAACCACTCGTATAAACAATCGATTTCCATCCATATTTACATATCGAATATCAACTCGCAATAAGTACACTGTGTAAACTCGAGCCGTATTCCATAATTATTTACGATTGGTGTATACTCGACGCGTACACACCACCGCCGAAAAAAAAAAATCCCGAAAAAAAAAATTAGGAGTGAGTTGGAAGCAGCAACATACACACACGGATCGCTTGCTATATATACATGTACATATAGGCAACGCGTGTGTGCGCTGCACCGCGTGCATAGCTCCTGTATATTACACGGCCAATTATCGCAGCTAATCCCAGCCATAAATATCCTTGACTCGTGCGCTCTCTCTCTCTCTCTCTCTCGCGCGCGTTTTCCCTTCTCTCGCCGCCACCGCCACCACCACCGCCGGCCTGTGTTTAGCCGTTAATCGCTCAATTAAATCGGATTAAGCGTACGCACGGCAGCCAGAGGCTTTTGCAATTTATGAAAAGTTCGATGCTATTTTGCCGAAAAAAAAGAGAGAGAAAGAGGAGATGAGGAATCGATTGGTTTTCCATTACGCGACGAGTTTGAATATTTTCGTTCGGTTCGGTTGAGTTGAATTTACTGAAGTTTCGGAGTGCGAATAAAGAGTTTTTTTTTTTGCAATTGAAAGAATATAGTAATACCGTATTTCATCATGATATCTTCAACAGTAACGTAATATATTTTTCATATTTTATTAATAATCAGCGTCAATCCGAACGAAGATACAATAAAGCCATCTTTCGGGCGTGAAACCAAGTAAATAAATTTGAAAAATTGAATATCGTCAAATTATGGCTGCCACATCGGCTCATCGCCGAAATAACGGGGCGCAAGCGCGAACGAGCGTTTGCCATTAGTTTGCTCGAAATTAGCGTCGAGTTTACAGCAGCAGCACTATTTCTCATCGCTCGACGTCCGCTCTAATTAAACTCAAACAGCGCGCCATTAACCAAAGTAATGGCTGCAAAGTGGACACAACATCGCGTGCAGCCGCCTATACGCGAAATTCAATCTTCACTCGACTACTCCCGCAGCGATGAACCGCCGTTATGCCTCTTTGAAAAAAGGAGGGAGAGAGAGAGAGAAAGAGAGGAAAGTTGGCGTTTTTTTTTTGTTGGGTCGATTTTTCAGTATATGTACACGTATGCCGAGATAACGCGCGGGTGAGCGTCAGCTTGTGTAACTATCGGTAATTAATCAGAATCACGCTACTGCTGCTGGCCGGCAGTTAACCAGTGACGTCACGCCCGTGGCGACATCTGGCTCGGCCACTCGGACCCTGGCTCTCGTCAAAATGACCTCACCCTCCCGCTCCCTCGCACTGCAGCTATTTACCCTTTCGCTCGAGGCCAGCTTTACGAGGCAGCAGACCCGACGATACTATACTGCTCTCGCTCCTCTTCTCTCCTCTCCGCACACACCCGAATTAATTCGCCGTTTGACACGTACCTCCATGCTGACCCTCCTGTTTTGCTTAGATATGCTCTTGTTTGCTGGCTGCCCGGCGACAATTTTTTTTTTTTCAAAACTTCCTGCGAACTATACTTGGCGACAATACAATTTTGGCTGTTTTCGTTGAATATTGACAAGCTGTACATGTGACGAAACAATTATAGAAAAAAAAAACGGATGCCTGCACAGACATCGATATCCGATTTCCTCTTTTACGGGTGCTGCGAACTTTTCCGATAACGCTCACTCTCTCTCTCTCTCTCTCTCGGCGTCTCTCAAGATAAACGACGTGTCATCGAATATTAATACTCGTATTTCACCAAATAATTGAATGGCATTACCAATGCAATAGGATTTCATTCCGCAACACGGAAACGTCAATCTGCCACTGTCGCGCCACTCGTGAATTTAAACCTGTCGGAGTTTGTCAGTTGAGGTAATCCCTCCGTGTGTGTATATGTGTGTTCTAAAGACAGGGTCATTCGATGTTTTTTTTTATTTTGGCGCGCGCGTCTGACTGAACTCGCTTGTCACTACTGCGCGATCTTGATCGATCAAGGAGAGAGAAAAAAAAAGAGAGCAAGAAAGTTTGAACGGAGAAAAGTAATTTTTTGGCTCGCGAGAGACTTGAAGGCCTTGAGGGACGCATTGCGGCGCACGGTATAATCTTCGCCAGACGAGATATTACATTTGAATAAACGTCGGCGCCGATAAAGCGCTCTCTCGCGATTCTCCGGGGAATCGTTCGCTAATATCGATCACTGCTGTCATTAAACCCCCGAAATGCCACGGCGATATTACGGGCAGGCTTCCAGCGTTTCGATATTATGTCGTCGTTTATGTATTTTCCTCGTTTTTAATTGATACAGCTAGTTATCGTTAAAATAACATTTTTAGATTTCGCGAATATAACTATAATATATTTTCAATAACTAATATAACTATAATATATTTTCAATAATTTTAACTATAATATATTTTCTTTCTCAATGAATTGTCAATTTTTGCGATCGTCAGTTATTTCGACGCGAAGTCATTAATTTTACATTCTCTTGATTGGATTCTTTTTTTGTTCAATTGAGTGCAGCTTGCATGAGGGATCCCATCATTTATTCTATTTAAATTCGGATCAGTGCATTTTGATGGATTTGTCGACCAATGCTGTCTGTGAATTTTTCCCTTTTTTTTCTCTCTCTACCATGACTGTTTTCCAGAAGGGTATTGTTTCGCAAGCTGTGACAATACCGAGTCATTTGTGAGAATTTCAGTCGCGTTAAAAAATTCATTTTTTTTTGTCTCATTCAGTCGCAAGCTGCTGGCTTTTGAATGCAAATGGAAGAGCTAAAAGGATGATTTTTATCATTCAGCATTATTAAATTCAATAAAAAATCCAAATAAAAAGTATCCAATAAAAATTACCAAATACATCCTATAAACTGATTGAATTTTTCTAAAAAAAACTTGAATTATAATAACATGTAGCTAACAATAAAAATTCCACGAAAAAAATGGTATAATTTGAAATAATCGCCAACCGTGAAAACAACGCGACAAAGTGAAATACTCCAGATCACACACGTCAATTCATCGCAAAGTGTAGCGGACTTCTCTCACACATAGTGTATAGTGTATAGGTGGGCTGCAAAGGTGGTAGGTGGGTGCGGTCTTCAAAAAGTTCTCGAGGCACTCGAGCCAAGCTGTTTCCGCGCGCGCGCGCCTTTCCAATTTCTTAAAGAGCCGCGACAATTTATGTGAGTCGTGTTCATAAACTTCCGCCGTCACACCCCCCAGGTTCGAGGCCTTTTTTTTCTTGCCCTCTTTAATGCCATTGGCCTCTTACGCTTTTGTTCTTTGCTCTCTGTCTCACTTGTTATACCATTTGCAGGTGCTTTTTTTTAGTTTTATGGGGGCAAGTAGACGATATATTTTACGTGTAAGTATTATACACGTAAGAGTTGTAGAATAGGAGAATTGGCAGAATGTATTTTCTAATTCATTCTGTTAATTTTAGTTAGTTAGCGTCGTAGTCGGCTAGGTGGACAATCAGATAATCTTTCTTAAAATGAAAATAAATATTTGAGTCTATTAATTTTTAAGTTCTGAGAGATTAGATTGTATTTTTTGTTAAACGTAAAATTACAAAATAAAATTGTGCAAATGATGATAAGATATAATATTAGAAGAAACGAAATTCACTATAAACAAACGAACATTATTGAATTATAAATCAGCAAACTTTCAAAAACAGCCTCGAAATGTAGATCGCGAGGTATAAGCATTATTAATATATTCAGAAACGATTAAAAGGCCGTCGATCATCGGCGACGCATACATTTCCATTCTCTTTGAGTTTCTTTGGTGCGTGAAGCGGCCCCAGCAAAAGGCTACGCGCGCGCGTTGGTGCCGCAAACTTGCCTGCGATACACTTATTAGCTTTTCCAGCGAGCGTAAAACTTTGGTAATATCCCGCGACGGTTTACACACGTGTGCCAGAGAACCCCCCCCCCCCCCCTCCTCTTGTCGATGATGGAGAGCGGAGTGTGGAATGAGAAAATTCATTTTTTACTACCCAACCCCCAACCTTTTCTTATTGTACTTTGTAATAATGTGTGTTTTTTCTTCGACTTTGCTCATTCCTTTCTCTTTTATTCTTATCATTATGGCATCAATTATTTTGAATTTGGTTTGTTTTTTTCCAATTGGCAATAAAATGTTGCTACATTTTTCAAAAGTGATAGTGAATTTTTGACAAAAATCTTTTAGTTAATCGTATCTGGGATCATTTATTATTTATTGCTTAACTAACTACAGGTTTTTCGATTTAGTTGAAATCCTACCGTTTATTCAAAGTATCAACTTCAAAATTTTATCAGTGGATATTGGATGTAAAGTCCATCTAGTGGAGAAAAACTATAGCAAAATATTTATAAACAATTATTTATTGTACTCTTAACTACATAAAATATTTTTAATTTAGCTTATACACTACACATAAAAAACATATTTGTATATCGTTTTCCATTATAATCAGTTCATCGCAAATGTCTGACGTAAAACATTTTCTACTACTTCCCTCCATCACAAAACGTCTAAGCAATATATATCATTCAATCAAACTTATTACAACCGTACATAATTTCCTACAGTAAACTACAATTAAAAATTCGTCATGAATCGCTTCAAAAAACAGTCGCATCGATCCGAAAAAGTAATCAATGATCGTAGGAAGGTGGCGTGCAGGTCTCGTCTTAATTCGCGGAGAGCGAGCTTCTCGGCGGAGAAGACGCGCGAAATTGATCTGCGAGGTGAGCGCACTCGCGAACTGGAGGAGGAGGCGCTTTGTCGAGTAGCCGTGGCGTGGCAGCACGTGTGTCGACGTCGACGAACGCGCGCGTGGAAAAAACGCGCCAACATATATATATTCGACGGCGAGCTTTTTTTCAAAACCTTTAGATTTTAAGATTGGGTTTGACAAAATTGAATATCAACGAAAATTAAAAATTTTGTCGAAGCTACCAATACTTGAGTTCATTACTAAATTAAAGTCTGCATATAATCATAAAGAACCCGGGCAAAAATGATTCATGCCTATGTATGATCTCAAATGATAGATCATACATGATCATGGCTGAATTTTGAATATGTAAGGTCATGTATGCTCATAGCAGAGCATATTTATTCATGTCCGAATTTGTATGGTCATACAGAACAAATTTAATGGTAAAATTGTTTCTGATAGAAAATACGTTCAATATTACAAGTGACATACAAAAACCATTAAGGACATTCTTTGTAATGATTCAGATTTATTGTTTTTCTTCACTAAAAATAGCCTTTGAATATCAAGTCACACAGCCTAGAATTATTGATTTTCACATCGATAGCGAGCTTCAGAAATCAACGCATTGGGAGCACCAGAAAAATGACTGAACGTTATCTGCGATCAATTATTTGAAAAATTAAAATCTTAATTTCAATACATATTTCTATAATTTGTCTAAATATTAACACAATTATTTGATACCTTCAGAATTTGGCATATTTTCCATTCCTTGAGCAACATATAGGCTTCATCGCCCTCGACAATTTCCATTGAATCAATAATATATCTTTACTAATAAAATTCTACTTTATCATTATTCTCAATAATAGGAATTTTTTTCGTTATTACAAATTGGCAAATCTCATTCGCGAGTGGATATTTGAAAAATCTACGAATGCTTCGATATTGACTGTAACAGCGTTCACCGTGGAGCGATATTTAGCAATTTGCCATCCATTTTTCGTGCAATCGTCGGACAAAAAATCACGTTTTAAAAAAGTCATCTCTCTAATTTGGCTGACGGCCGCTGTACTAGCATTATTACCAGTAACCGAATTTTACTTCTATGTGGACTCATATAATACACCTCTACCATTTGCAACTGCTTGGCCCTGTATGTTGTATACTTCCGTGATCATCTACTTTGTACTACCAATGTTACTGATCATACCCGCCAGGGGAGCGGCCTCTGCTAAATTGCTGTTGCCAGGGTTCCTCTCGCGACCACTGGCAAACGACTTTGGAGTTCAGTGAGCCTAATACAAAGAAGAGCTTGCATATCATGCATTCCTTTACCCAACAAGAAAAAAACAGAAACATCAATTCGTCAAAAAATTCTCAAACCAAAATAACGAATCAACTCTCCACGTAACAACTCGAAAAAGCAGCAAACTCAGCGTTCGCTAGGAAGGGGTGGGAAGGCAGTAGGTATAGTCGCGAGCGCTAATTTGCCGGTCGCCAAGCGGCGGCGGCGGCAGAGCGCTAATGAATCTCTATAGATTAACCTAATTAAGCATGAGAGGACGGCCCCGTTAATTATTGCGCCGTGGACGCAAGCGCGCGTTTGCCACTGCTGCTGCTGCTGCAAGCCTCTCTATATAACCCCTTCGGAGACAGAGAAAGACTGCAGCAGCCGTTTCTCTCGCTTCACAGTCTAATTGAGGCGCATGCGGCTATCGCACTGCTATACTGACTTTTCCAGGTTCTGGAGCGCGCCTGATTAGTTGTACTCGCCAAATGAGCTTATATTGTTTGCAAAGAGGATTTTTCATCGCTAACCGATGCTAAAGTTGATTAATGTCGTGGGAATAATGCAAATTGTTTTGGAAAATACTTGAAGTTGGAAATATTGGACAACTATTTGTAACTTACAAGCCTTTCAAATTTTCATTTTCAAAGTTCTACCGCGTCCTGGAAACGAGTCAATTAAAGTAAAAAAAAAGGACTCAAACGACAAGTACTTGAAACGGCACAAAGCTGCCTAAAATCTCGTCTACCCCCCAATAAACAAAATTAATTAAGGCGCCGCTCGCTGCTCTCGAATTAAAAGCCCGAATTGTCCCATTGACTCGACGAAAACTTTGGGCGAAGGGGGCGGAGGAGAGGGAGATATAGAAGTGGCAATGAAAGGAGCTTCCTCTCGAAGTGGCACACTTTTCATTCTTTCTTTTTTTATTTCAACTCTCGTCCCAATTAAAATTCAACGCCCACAAATGCCCCTAGTAATTGGCCGGGGCGATCTCTTTAAAAGCTCGCTATGCAAAATTGCTCGGAAAAAAAGGACTTGTCCGAAAGCTCTGTCGCGCACGCGCGAATTATTCCTCGAATGTAGATTGAAAATCCCTCTAATTACCCCTCTTTCACGAAAAAGAGAGAGAGAGAGAGAGATCTCTTGAAAGTTGCACAATAGGGGAATAAAAAAAAAAGAGAGCGAAGAGCGAAACTGGAAAACAATAATCGATCTCTGCTACTGCTGCATTGGTAAAAGGCACGCAGCCGTTACGCAGTTAGAGAGAGAGGCGAGTGAGTCGAGTTATTAAATATACGTCCGATGTATGATCGAATAACCCAATTAGCGTCGAGTGGCAAGTACGCGGCCGAGCGACCCCTTCTAGCCGTATAATGGAATTTCCAAGTTCGGCCCGCCAGCAACAGCAGCAGTAGCAGCAGCAGCTATAGCTATGTGTGCGCGCACTCACTCGCGCGAGTATATACGTTGAGTGACTTTTCGATCCGTCGATCATCCACTTCCTCCCTCAGCCTGTGCCCACCAGTCTGTAACTGTGTAATGGATATCGGCTACTTTGTAACTTCTATTTTCAAGCGTCCTTTGAATTTTCGCTCAATTTTACATTGCTATTTAATTGGATTGCACAGGGAGGGATTATTTTGTTGCGGGTAAAATTGCTGATACGTGATTCGAATTTACAGGCTACGTTATTGTAACGTTGCCAGTTTTCCCTTAATGATAAATGGTTAATTATTTTATTCGATGCACCTTTTTTTATCTTTTATGTATCTATTCATTCGAGGCGATATTATCAAGAAGTAAACAATATATTTTCATTTTTTTAAGAAGTCATTTAAGTTTTGCTGGAAGAACATTTACTAGACTCGGTAGAAATACTTCTTTCCAATCTTAATTCAATTTAATATCCGTATTGAATTTTTCACTTATATCACCGAGCAACTGCAATTTTACTCGAAACTATCAACCGCCATCTATCAGTCAAAAAAAGTATACAAAATAATTTCGTTGCTCAAACTTCAACTGCGCGTTCACTCGATTCAGACGAAATACCAAGCGAACAATTTTAAAATAAAATTCCTCGTCACATAACGCAGCCACGTAGAGCAGCGGCAGCAGCAGCAGCATTAGCTCGAGCAGCAGAGGAGCTATACGCGCGAGAAGTACCTGCTAATTAATACCCCCCTAATTGCTAGCGAGGCCGCAGAGAGAGAGAGAGAGAGACGAGCGCCGCACGCGCCACTGCTGAGACAGCTCTGTCGCGGATGCTTGCGACATGGCGATTAATACTCTTGCCAAGTTTGCTTATGACATTTGCTATTTCGATGAGAATTTATTTTGTGTTTTTTTTAAATCGTTGATGAATTGAAGTGAATGCAATAATTGAATTCATGTATCTAATAATTCTATTAGCCTGGGTAGATATGAAATATTTTTATGTTTCAATAATGATATTTTTACATTTTAGGAGTTCATAGCTCATGATTTCTACAAAATACCAAAGCGAAAGACCGCAGTAGTACGTAGTCATAATTTTTTTAAAATAAATCAATGAATTATATCGAAAAGTTTTAATATACACTATTTGAAATGCATTTACTAGACGAATGAGTAATCACGTGCATTAACCCATCTAGCGTCAAACACTGAAATCGCTAAGTTAACAAAAATTGACATTACAGGAAAATATATTTATGGAAAGCCATTTTATCATTCCAGAAATTATTGACTTCTACAAGATCAAAAAAAATCACCCTAATATTTCGAGAATGAGCGAGTAGCGCAAAGTCAATTAAGTAAAATTTGAAACAAACTATAATACAATAGCCTTCCGTCCTCCCGTATACACGAAGAAACATTAATCGCAGATCTCCACAGCGCTTGAAAAATATTTAGCATAGCGTAGAGAGTTTTGGGGAACAGCTCGCGCGTGCATTATGATATAAACGCGCAGTCTGGGTACACGCAATTTGCGCTCGCGCGCAACGCTACTCGGGTATATGGGCCGGTTAACGAGTGCGGTTAACCATCAGAGAGGGAGAGGGAGGGAGAGAGAGAGATAGAGAGGAGGGAGGGATGGAGGCTGCTGCTACTGCTGCTACTGCGGGGACCGGAAAGGCGCCAAGCTCTCTCTCTGATATATATGTGTGTGTACGTATGTGTATGTGTGCGCGTGCAGCGTGTCTGAGCATATGTCGCCAGTTACTACTAGCTCTCTCTCACCTGCTGATGCGACTAGTGTGCTGTTCGAAACTGGGGATACTCTTTTTTTTTGGACATGGTTTTTTGATACTTCGAGTTTGATAAGCGGATTTTGTATTTTTTTCTTAAATGTACTTGGACGGTTTTTGAGTGGATCAGAATTACTCAAAGATGTTCACATCTAGATATACTGAAAAGTTGATGCCAATAATTAATTACATATCGCGGCCCCAATCGGATTCATTAATCTTAACGAAAGAATTTTCACTAAAAATCATTTCGCGCCCATCTAGCGAGTGAAATTAAAACGACAACTGAAAGTCAAATTCAATCATCAACGCGTCAGAGCAGAACCTCATTCATATAAAAACCGCACATCGACTTCAAAATTCAATTACCGTGGTGTACCACCCTCCCCCCCCCAAACTCCTCTCACGCTTGAAGCAGCCTGCGAGCGAGCGAGCATCTCATTATTTCCCTTAATCAAACACTTTAACGCCTCGACTCTCAATTTCCTCGGCGTACGTAAACTGCTGGTGCGCAGCGACTGGCGCGGTAGCAGTGTGTACACAACGCAAAAAGGCCACGAGAGTATATAAGCACAGCGCGTACCCCGAGAGAGAGAGAGAGAGAGAGAGAGAGAGAGAGAGAGAGAGAGAGCTCCATGCTCACAGCGAAGAAAACGATTATCGACATTCATCCTCGCGTGCGCGAGCAACCTTCTTGTGCTCTGGCTTTTCGCAGTCAATAGCGAAAATTCGATTAACGTCACACGAGTCCCACGCTCTACTACTACTCTACGCTGCGAATTTCCCCTTCGCGTATTGCACCGCACCGCCTACCACATCGTTCGCGCGCGATCAAATCTTTTGTCAGCGGTGCCAGCGTGACGATTTTGTTTATTGTTTTTCTTGGGAATGAAGATTCTTGTCTTTTTTTTCGATGAAAAAAACTAGAGGGTTTAAGAAAACTATTGCATCATTTGACTACAGTCGTCTAGGCTATTGACACCACATGTTCGATAAGCAAAAAAAAAAGTAGGAAACTCTCAGGCTATTGCGAAAAATAGTTGTAGTAGTATTCAGAGACCAATCTAATCTTCTACACTGATAAAACGCACGCGTAAGAGACACTTACCGTACGGACAATGACAGTAACTCATGTTTTCCTCGGCGTAAATTTTCAAGAAAAAAAAGCAGAGACTATATAGGCGCGAGCGTATATTATTAACATGTAATTGAATGGAGGGGGAGGGTAGGCTGTAAGCCATTGTGCAAAGTCGCGTGCGCGCCGCAAGTTAATTAAGAGACTCTAATGAAGCAGCCGCTCTCGCGAGTGCGCGCAGCCCGCAAACGACGTCGACTCGCGCGGCGCCGAACTCCTTTACCCGAAGCTTGCCAGCTTATGCTTTTCTATATGTTGTACTCTGTGCCATGTACTTTCTAAAAGCTTTCGCTTCACGACTTGACGATAATTTTTTTTTTTTTCGATTGATACTTAAGATTTATTTTGATGTGTCTTTTTTTCGTTTCGTATTCTTTTTTTTTTAGAAGAAAAATAAGATATTTACTCAGTAATGATATGCTTTACATTTTCTCGATAAAATACTGAAATCCAAACTACAGACAGAAAATATTTAGCCAACTGATATCTTATTTGTTTACAGAAAAATACACGCCATCTCTCGGAGCTTACGAACAACAAGTATTAATTGTCGAAAAAGAACATTGCAAACATAGAGAGTACAGGCCAATTAGAAACAGCAAATCCAACAACGAGACGCAACAAAGCTCATTGTAGCTTCCCTTCCCTCATCGAGCAAGTATTATACGCTATACTCCGCCAATTAATTCGAATTCAATGCGCGTACAACACTCTCTCTCTCTCCTCCTCCCTCTCCCTTAAATCCGCGCGCGACAAAAGCACGCGCGATTTTTATTTTAATTACAACGATTACCGCGGCGCGCGCAACCTTTTATTGCCTTAATTAATTTTCATCCTTAGCCGTCGTGGCAGAGTTCTTCGTCCCTCCCGCAACCCGCGGCTAATTGTATTATTCTCCGATATTGACGCAGTGAAAAGCTTACTCCCTTTTTGCTTTCTCTCTCTTGCTCCGCGTCTCTGTTCTTCTTCGCGATTAGTTACATTTTGCGGGCTGATGCCTTTGAACGAACGACTTGATAGAGTAAGGAAAAGCGCGGATGTTCTTGCTCGAGACCGCGACAGCATTGTTTTCGAAATAATTAATTGATCGTGATTAGCCAGGGAGCTTTCTCATTGTGATTCTGTAGATGAATGTTTTAGTTCCTAATGAATGAAATTCATCGACTTTAAGTATACTAATCTTCAAAAGGAATTACGTTTCGTAACATAAATAAGCTTGCTATTTGATCGTTCAATTCTCTCTCATCTCTTACATCGCAGTATCCTCAGATCGCAAGCGATACTCACGCTTCCAACCTAATACTTTCGCAAGCTTTATATGCCCCTCGACTCAATCCGTTTTTACACGTCAGATAGAAAGAGAGATGTTAAAATTTTTATCGTCGTCATACGTCGCTAGTTGTCCCTTGGCGACCGAGAATACGGCCCATAAACCAAATCATTTGTAATAAGAAATTCGAGAATCTCGCTTCTTCATTTTTTTTCTTTCAATTCGCGTCTCTCCGATATATATCTACAATTGATTCGCGACCTCGTTTCACCTACCTCTGGCCTGGAAATTATTTTCGTTGGATGCATTAATAGTCGCGCGAATAAATAAAAAATGCCGGGAACCGAGCTTTTAGCCTCATAATGAAAGCGATATGACGTCAACGCTTTGAAAACAAAGAATTTGAAAGCGGGAAGAAAGGATAGAATAAATAAACGGTGAAGGAGTTTGGGAGGAGGAGGTAAAGTGAATAGCTCGAATGCCTGCTGCCGCTGCTAATTAGTTGTATAAAGGCTTTCTCTCGTATTTCGCAAAAGCTTATACTGTTAATTAACATACCTTCTGACGGGTCTTCGGGATGCTGCGCCTGCTTGCTTGCTTGCTTCTTCCCTTCCCGAGAGCTTTTGGAGGATTCCGTCGTCAGTCTGCTCTTCTTTTGGCTTCATAGTTCGACAAGAATTTCTTCAAGCTTATCTTCTTTTGAATTCTGCATAGAGAATCTCGATTATTTTCTTCGCTTTCTTTGTTTGAAGATGAATCGTGAAAGTATTGAAAATCCGAATAACGTGTTTCTCAGCAGTAATAAAGATATCGAAAAATCCATCCAGAAATGTATATATCCGAAAGGCAACTCTGTATAGATGAAGCCTCGAAGTGAAGCAAATCAAAACACCGTTAAAGCAATACGATCTCACAAAACGTTACTTACTCATCCCTCATCCCTGCTGCCACGACAAAGGCAGATAAAATACGATTATACGATCGCGACGAGGAGAAGGAGAAAAAAAAATCATCGAGAACCTCGCAGAGCAACGCAACGCGGCGAATCGCTCACTTAAGGGGCGATATAACAACTCGAGAGAGAGAGAGAGAGAGAGAGAGAGAAACGATAGAGGGAACAAGTTAAACGGCTCGAGTCGTTGCCTCAAGCGCCACCGCCGCCGCCGCCGTTGTTGTATTATACGACCTTCTAACGTTCCAGTTTACTATCTCAAATCTTATTATTTCCAAGTGCGTTTAGGATATATGTATGTATTCACGCGAAACGGAGCTTGACACGAAATAAATCCGATTATAAACTTACGAATTTTTTTTTTTCATCCGAAAAGTTAAGCTTGTAAATTTCGCTTACGGCTCGTGTTTGACAAAGAGATTTTTTTCTTGCCTTCCGTGCTGCCATTCGCGTATATATATGTAGTGATGTATGCTGTCTCTCTCTTTCTCTCACTCCGACGGTGAAAATTACGGCGCTTAGCGACGATTTACACCTGCTGCGACGACAAATACGAGCGAACGATTTCTCCTTCTTCTTTTTTTTTTATCCGTGATTTATGAGTTACGAGTTGAAAAAGATTTCGGTTATTTGTTCTGTTCTTTTCCTTCCGTCGTCGTCGAGCATGTGATTGAGGTAATGCTTTATTACGCTCGAGGGAAATTTATCAAACAAAATAAGAAGAACAAACTATCAAAGTTTTCAGGCTGGTTAAAATTGAAAACGAAAGTTAGTCGCATTAAAAAAAAAGACAATCCAATCAGACTGCGTGGGCAATTCCGGTGAATTATGTAGCTTGTATTAGTCCCCGGTGACTTGTTAAGCCTAAACTTTCTTCAAAACTTTCCAAGTGAACTGACGTCACGGAAGGCTTTAGGTCTAACTCTCGTGGAATATAATTTCCGAGTTAAAAAAAAAATTGAATCGTACAAAGCTGCAACTTGAAAGCGAGCGAATAAAAGCCACAGATAAGCAAGCCGCGAAGCAAGATCTTCCATGGTCTATCTGGACTTTTATTCGGGTAGGGGGTTGTATAGTCGAGCGTCGTAACGAGATCTTAACTCGACGGCGGTGTCATAAACGCCAGACGCAGAAGCTTGCATCTCTTCTCCCCGCGTAACAATGAGAGCCGCTACGACGCTTTACTGCACCTAAGAGCCTTCCTCTCTCTCGCGGATTATCCAGCATACGATTGCTCAAACATGAGCTGAGCGCTTGCACTCTTTATTTTTTTTTCTTATCCGTAACAAACCGTACCGCGTGAAATTCATTGAATCGTAAAGGAAATTATTATCAATTCATTGATCAAAGAATCAATGCGCAAGCCGCGGTGAGGGGGAGCGAAGCTCACTTGATTAGAATCGATTATATAAGCCCTCAGCGTAGCGTCACGTTACAATTAATTACGATCGCGGCTGCGGATCCTAAACATCGCGCCGGTATAATTACAATCGAAGCGCAGAAATTCATTAGTTGGGCTAATTGTATATAGCGCGCTCGAGCTGCTGGGCTTGCCACCGAGATTATAATACGTACACGCAGACAAATGAAAATCGCTCGGATATAGAAGCGTTGTATATATATTTTGTAATTGATCACGATTTATATAAATCTGCACTAATTTTCTCAAGCGCGTTCGCGCGCACATCGAACTTGAAAGCTTAAAGCCTGAGTTATGGCAGATTAGAGCGTCAATTTAGCTCTCGAGTCGAGGATCAGGTGTGCATATGTGCCCGCGCTTTCTGTTACTGCAGTTATATACATGTAGCTTCGGTTGGGTAAGATGGAAACTCCATGTTTTTTGCCGTGTTTTATTTGTTATTTATTGCGATGACATTTT
The DNA here is from genome assembly GCA_035047105.1 of Galeopsomyia nigrocyanea. Classification (NCBI taxonomy): domain Eukaryota; kingdom Metazoa; phylum Arthropoda; class Insecta; order Hymenoptera; family Eulophidae; genus Galeopsomyia; species Galeopsomyia nigrocyanea. The sequence continues at coordinate 1,011,283 of JAWWMK010000020.1, read as the reverse complement.
ATTCGGAGTTATATGATTTTTGGGGTAGTCTGTTTTTAATTTTACTTGTTAGATTGATTCTCCATACACAGACGATCCATTCCAACTTTCAAATACTCAATCGATTTATTTTTAATAGCCTAAATAATTCTATCATTTATATTCCATACTCACAAGAAACCTTACAACAGATTTTTTATCATTGATATAACGCCATCTATTTTCTCACAAAATTGAGTCTATTGTGAAGTGGTCATGTATTTATAAAAATAGTTTTACGATTCATGATATTTTCAAAATTCTAAAAAAAAACAAACGATCACCTCGCCTGCCACAATGTATAATTCGCTCGCAAAAAAAAGAAAAACAAGAACAAACAACAGCACACACGAATCGGACGTGTGCACGTCGTAAACGTGTCCAGGATAGCTTTAGTTCGCGCGGGCGGAAAGTATAAATCCGCAAAAATATCGAGAGATTAGCGCGCTTTTGGCCAGCGGCTGCGCGCGGCGCTTCTATGCTCGTAACAATAATTTGTCGTTATCAAATATAATGGAGGCCCGTCGCTCGTTTCGATTTTTCTCCGTATCTCTCTGTTGCTCTTTTCTCCTCGTACGTTTTCGTTGTTGTTTTTTTCCTGTTTCCAGCAGCAGCAGCAGCTTTTCTGTTTGCGTTTTTTGTTCGGCTCTCTTTCTCTGCTTTACGACTAGTATAGGCTATCGCGCGACCGAATATAATGGTAGACTATAGGATTGTACACGTACGTGGCACAATGACAATTTACTGTATAACTGTTTTTTTCCGAGATTGCGCCGCCGAATTCTATCAGGTGATATTTGCTCTAAAAGCTTTGATTCGAATGTAACATATTTTTTTTTTCTTTTCAATACCATCGTATTTTTTCGAAGATATAAGGTTTATTATTTGCTTTTTACTATTACAAAATTTATTCACTGCTTGCTATGTAGTATCGATTACATCACATTTTTTCATTCAGATTTCGGTTACTAGATGTCAGGTTGAATGTTTAAGTTTATGATAAAAATTCACACTGAAACTTACAAATAAATATTTGAAGTGCATTTATTGCATTATAATTTGTCAGTATGAAATATACTATAATATCGTGTTCGAATCAATTTTGTATCAAGTATACTAACTAAGTTTGATCAATATTGAAGAAATCTGTATTTTTACGATTTTCAAAGATGATTTTACCAAAAGATTTACTGAAACAAACATTCTAATCAAATCTCTTTAATGGCAAATATTTACTTTTTATGCTTAGAACTGTAAAATCATATCTAAAACTCAACGAAAAAAAAAATAATCCGAGCGTCCACATTTGCCGGACCATTAGTCCGCACTTCCTTTTGTTCTCTCTCATTCGATATCTACTCTGCACGCCGATAAATGTTTGAGAAATAAAATTTTACTGCGGAATAATACCACACTGCAGCGCGCGCGAGGGTTTGTTGCTATTGAATTCCAAGCCATTTCGCCCAATCTCTCTCTCTCTTTTTTTATTTTAACTGCTACTCGCTATAGGCTGGATTATAACGCCAAAGCAGGACTAACGGCCCAGCGAGTCTTAAAGCTCCTTTTGATTTATCATTCACTTTTCCCATAGCTGCAGCGAACTTTTTTTTCTATCTGGATTTATTTTTTTCCCCCGCGGTTTTTTTTACAATTCACGCTCGAGTTATTATTATCTTTTCGCTGTCGGTGGATTTACAAAAAAAAAAGAAGAAATGGAAATCCGTAACATTTTTATCGTGAAAAAAATTTCACCATAGTGTTTTACACCTACACGTGCATCGATTTTTCAGTAGCCCCGGCAAAAAAGGGATTCGATAAAACTGTCTCTCCTGGCTTGGCGCATACGCTAACGACAATTGCGCCGAGAGACCGAAAAATTTGCATATCTTTCTCAACTTTTAATCCCCGCGACGTCGTCGTTGTCGGTGGCGCTACGGCGTATCTTTTATTAATAGAAAGCGAGCGAGAGACATGCAATTGGAATAAGTCTGGCTGCTCTGGGCCTCGCCACGGAAGCAGCAGCAGCAGCAGCGTGCGTTACCCTTTAATGGCACACTCACTTTCGAGTGGTTTAATTAGCGTTTTGTCGAGTGCGAGAGAAAGCTCCCTCGCGAGCTTGCAAGCTCTTCTTAATTAACCCGCTTTCGAAAAAAAAAATCTGTCGATGAGTCGAGGAGAGGAGGCTATACGCTGCTGGTTCTTCTACCCTCGGCAGCAGCAGCAGCAGGCAAGCCTCTCTTGCATTATTTCTACTGCTAATTTCGTTTTGTTTCGCTGGGCTCGCTTTTACAAGGCCGTATTTTCGTTTATATAAGTTTTTTTGTGAGTGTGTTTCATTTTTTTTTTTCGACGGCGCGAGTCGGCATAATTTGGCATTCAAATTGACTCTTGACGAATGTATTCAAATGAGGCGGGCGTCTGCTCGATTTTCGGGGCTTTTAAAATCAACCGGAGAATTGGCTTTGTGTTTAAATGCGCTCGGCTAAGTGCCAATTAGCCATTGTGCGTATTTACATGAGTCTTCAATTATATTCGAGATTCGAAAATAAGCAACATATAACAATGCTGAATCAATTACTTTTAAAAAAAAAAGCAGCATTAAACAATTCAACGACCAAATAGTCACATCACACCAAAAAAAAACACATCGTCTCGCACGCTGTATAGTATAGCAAGAGGGGAGTGGGGGTTTGAAGCCAGTGGCGCGCTTTGCACGCGGAGAATAATGTTAATGAAATACAGATAGTATCTCTATAGAAGGAGCCCCTCGAGAGTCCTACTACTCGGCTGCGGTGGTGGCATTGTCGCAAGCCAACGCGCCCGCGCCGTCGCCGACGCCGATTCCTTCGGAGGAGGCGCAAAGGAGTTATTAGTACGACGCCGGGGAGTGCACCCCTCCTCCAGCTCTTCACGAATTTCCTCTTTTGTGGTGGCTTCAGCAAAGAGAGTATATACCTCGTTGATGCGGTTGTGGTTGCTTGTGTGTATTTTGTTTCATGTGTTTGATATTGTTTTTAGTTTTTTTTTTTTTGGATTTCAGTTTGATTGAAAGTGTGATTAGTGGTTCATTTTTAGATCGTAAAATATTGATCATAAAAAGATAAATAATTGTTGAGCTTTCAAATGTATACACTTGATTGCCGTGGAAATTTTTTCGTTCGTGCTCATATCGCTAGATAGTGTTTTTTAAAGTTTTACCTACCATTGAAATTGTGGATAACAGTCATTTATAACCCAGACATAATTTTAAATTTCAATAATTTTATTTTAAATATTGAGGTGTTTTAACTTTAATCACTTTCAATTGTATTTAAATAAAATTGGTCTCAACTAACAAATCTACTTCAAATCTTCTTAGTTGTATCTTGCGGTCCTAAATTTTATCGTTAATAAAATTTAAAAAAAAAATCAACGATTAATGAAGCAGAGTTAATACTCGTTCTTTTATAAAGACTAACCCTGTAAAGCGATCAACTCCCGAAGCCTGCACGAGCGAACAAACAAGAGGCAGTCCCACGCTCTTTTCGGCTTTCCCGCAGCAACAACAGCAGCAGCAACTCTCGAAAATACCAGCGTGGCACAGAGTAGGGAAAAAAAAGAGAGAGAGAGAACGAAATCTGCTCCGCAGAATGGAGGCGGTAATTAAATTAATTAGCCATCTCTTGAGGATGCAAGAAGCGGCGCGAGTTGACTGAGCCCCCTCCCCCGCTCCTCTTCTCTCTTTCTCGTGGACTTAATTATCAGAGGAAACTCTCTTCCGGCTATTTATTAGGTTTTTACCTCGGAGCACCGAACAATCGGTGTCGAGTGATTAATTCGAGAGAGAGAGAAACTTTAGCAGTTGCCGTGGCAGATTTAAAAGGCCCCGACTATGGTTAATGAGAGGTATAAAGGAAGGAGCTTGGAGATTTTTGAGGGCACGTTTAAAAAAAATAAAGAGCGAAAAAAAAGCGAGAGAGAGCGCCTCTGAAAATTAAGCGACGAAATAAGGCTGCGAGTAATTAGACCTACCTTTGCGCGCACCGCGTCCTGCTTTCGTTTCTCTTTTTTTCTCAAACAAGGAGAGACCAGAAAGTGCAGTTTACCGCTAATTGTGCTCGCTTTTTTGATAATGAATTACGTGGAGCGAGGGGAAAGAATTTTTCCGGAGTTTGAGGGTAAATGTACGTTTCGGATTTTCCGCTTTCAGAATTTTTTTGATGAATAATTTATTCAATTCGAAATAAAAACGCGTCGCGCGTACTGCAAACAAAGGAATGCCTTTTACAATATATATTTCCACTTTTTCGCGCATAACCCCTTTGGCTTTTACAAGCCGCAGCCTTTGACGAAATTAGCGCGGGTTAGCGAAAAAGTTGCATGTCATTGCGCGCTCGTTTCGTCGCCGTCGTCGGCCTTTCATTAAAAACACGCGGGAAATTAATTTTTTTTTATCTTTCTCCTTCCCACGTAGCACGCACATCAAAACTGCTTATGAATAAATGACATTTTTTTCAATTATAACCGCTACATTCCGTTTGACTTTAAAAAAAACACACACAGGAAAAAAAATTAACGATTTCGGAATTCAATGACAATTTGAAAACATGGAATTGGCGAGGCATTGCCTAACGGCTCTTGCGGCCATAAAATTTAACGTTTATCGACCTGACGCGCGTGTCGGAGAGTTTAATTAATCCGAAAGCGATTATGACGGAAAACGCTCGCGTCAGCGGTCGGTCGGTCGCTCGCGAACCCTTTCGTCGCATCCCTCCGCCCGACGACACGCGCTACTATACTCGCACAAGTAACGACACTAGCCCCCGCGCGCAGTTGTTGGCGTCGTTAAAGTTTCGATCCCTGATGGGTCATCCCTTAACGACGTTAGCGACGTCGACAGAGAGAGAGAGAGAGGAGCAAAAAAGAAAAAAAAATCTGCGGGCTCCTTAAAATTCTTCGCTCGATTAACTACGGAGGAGCGATGCAAATTCATCGATAAAGTTGTCTGTAAGGCATTACGCATTCGAGATCCGTCGTTACAATTTGTCATCCATTATCTCGACGACGTAAGATTCGAAACTTCGAATGGCTCCTCTCCTTCATTTCCCTCACGTCTCGTTATCCTTGCGCGCCGCTTCGACATCTCGCTCCCCCTACCTTTCGACTCTCGATGCTTCCGATTTGTTTCTTTCTTTCGCTTTTTTTCTTTATCTTTTGTGTTTCGGTGGAATGAAGGAATGTTGGCAGACAATTACAAAGTTGTACTGTGATTGGGCGAGTTTTTTTTTTGTGAGGAAACTTGATAAATTGTGCTTTGCATCCATAATATCGTCGCTCGTCTTAGATGAACATATAAATCAATAAAAATACATCTTAGTAACAACAATCATAACTAAAACTCCACAGTATATTTCCGCGAAAATAGGAGACCACGGCTGCGTTACAGAAAGTACGTATTAATTCAAGTCGCGCGCAGACGACGACTAGGACGAAAGTCGTCTCTGGGGTGGCGTAAACGCATTCCCTTTAATGACGACCAATCAAGTCGTAAGATGCGCGATCATCTGGCCGATTACATTCGGGACGACCCGAAGAGCAATTACCGGCACGGCAGCTCCGCGTACGAGGCTTGATTCCACTTCTTGTTCGAGTGTCTGTGTTTGCGTGTGTGTCTCGTTCTCAATACTCGCTGCGAGATTGAATTATGGACGAGTGAGAGAGAGATAGAGAACATGCTTTGTTACGGCAAATTTTGGGCTAGAGATCGATTTTTGTTACTTGTAAAATCCTCTGTCATATATCACCAATATTTATTATTACTTTGATATCTTAATCCAAATGGTGAAGAGATGTCATATAGCTCATTTTCTCCCTTTGTACTATATATTTTCCGATATTTAAGCCCAAAGTAACACGTGAGCGAGGATAAAAGTTACAAGTGAGTGAAGTTCATTTCTGCAAAATCTAAAATCTCGAAAATTGTTGGAATCTTTGAGAAGTTGTTCTTTAATTTAAAATGTTATTCCTGGTGTGAAATAGAAAGTAAATGTCATATTATTTTCGAAATTCGCGGCGACCACGTGATTTATACGCACGTTGACGACTGCGGCAACGTCGCCTTTCTGTGAGTGACAAAGCGAACTTGAATATTCCTGTGTTTCTGTCAAAGAGTGATCGGCGTCTAATGCTTATCGCATTTTTGCATCGCTAGTACTGTGATTGTTGTATAAAAACATGTTAATTGTGAAAGATTTTGTGCGAATAAGTGATTATCATCAAATGCGTAGCATATATGTCCAGTAATCTACGAATTATAACAAGTTCTCACCTTTGTTTTGATTTGCTTGGCGCGTTGTTTGCCAGCCTAACCTACGTCACATTGCAAGAAGCGTCAATTTTCACTCAACTGATCAAAGGTATGAGATTCAATGTGTTTTTATTTGTAGTAAATTTTTTGTTGTAACTTTTTTGTCTAGAATTGTTAATCTTATTGACTGTCAAAATCGCGTGTGTTTTTTATAGACGTTTTTAAATAAGAGCAGGAAACATTTGTTTTGATTTGTCTCCTGCCGCATTTCATTTGTCTGTAACTTATAATAATATTTGTGTGTACAAAAATCCATACGTATCTTTTCAAAAATCAATGCATTTATCATAATCAAACATCGTGTCGAAAATCACAAACGACCAATTTTTTTTCCTTCGTTCTCTCCCTCCATTTCTCCGTTCATTCGATCGTCGTATCTCAGCGTGACGACGAACGAAGCGAACGTAGGCGCCGGCAATTATCCGCGAAACGAACGTTGTAGTTAGCAGAATAGATCCGATCCAACGTGAGAGGGGGAGAAAGAGAAAAGAGAGAAAGTCTAACGACTGTTCTTCGTCGTCGTCTCTCTCTCGTCGATTACCGCAAAAGCAAACGACCAAACAAGAGCATACCCCCATTGTTCGCCCACTCCCTCCTTTCTTCGATAGTTTTCCCCCCTGTATATTCGTTTTCTCAGATCTTATTACATTTTAGTTGGCTGCCAATCGTTCTATTTACTTTTCTTTTTTTTTTGTTCTCTGGTGACGAAAAGAAAGAAAAGATCAGAATTTCGCCGATAAATTCCAAAAGCCAAATTAGCATCTACAGCATTCCGCGACGGTGTAATGTGCGTATACGCACTTGCGAGTCGTCGTTATTGCTCTCTCTCTCTCTCACTCTCGAATCGAATCGGATCGAAATCGAAGATGATGGGATTCCGCGCGTGTGAGAGATGCCCCGCGCCTCGGATGATCCGCATAGAAGCGCAACATGAATGCAAGCTCGAGAGATTGCTGATGGTATGCCGAGATCGGTGCGTTGTGCTTGCATGGTGGGCGGGGGGGGGGGGGGGACGTCTCGAGTTGGGACGTTTGCCTCTGCATTGCTTTACACTGTCTGTTGTGATAACATTTTTGACGCTTTATTTGATAGATGATCAACTTCTTTTTAAAGCTTTAGTGCTTGCGTATTTTGATAGATGTATTTTATATTATTTTTCTTTTTGTTTTTTTTTTTTTTTTTTATTTTTATTTGACTCGATGAATACCTGGTAGTTTATTTTGAAATATTGATAGTAGAAAAACGATCTTGGAAATTTCATAAATTTTTTTACTTGTAGAAGCTCATTTGATTGACTCAACAATATTTTCGTTTCTGCTCATACCACTAGATGGCGATTTAAAACTCCAATTTGCAATGCTAATTGTGATTAAAAATTATTTATGCGACGTAGATAATCTTAAATATGAATATATTATTTTACTATATTCCAGTATTACACTGGTTATTTTGTTTTGTACCGACAGATATTCGACGTTATATTATTACTTTTGCTACAATTTTCATTTCTTATAAATTTTAATAGTTTACATAAATTTGGTATTTAAAAATCTTGCTGTTCAATATTTTTCACTATCATCGGAACTTCTAAAGATTTCAAAATTTTTTGCAATTTTTCTAAAAAGAAAAAATAGAGTAAAACATCTACGTATCATTTCTAATATCTTTCTCGAAATAAAAGTAAAATTTTTATTTCAATTTCAAAGTCAGATAATATTTTTCATCAAGCACAGCACTAACGACTTAATGAAAAGAGAGAACGAACGACGACGCATATACATATACATATAGTTGCCGAAACTGGTCGTAAGAAAAGCTACTTATCAGAAAGTTCCGCTTGAGCAGCGAACATTCCCCCATACGAAGAAGACGACGACCGCTTTGGGTCGTTATCACCTACGTAAGCTTCATCGTCGTGGAGCGATAATCGCTCTCCGGGTCCAGAATTGACCGTGAGAGAGGACTGGGAAAAACTTTAGCGACTAAGCAAAGCTCGCCACCGCACACCGCATAATCACCGACAGGAGCATAGTTTGGGACAAAACCCGTAAGGGCCATTGCGATGCTCGCAAGCGCGGATCGTCGTAACATTAATTTCTATGGGCCACAGATTAGGCTGAGATTAGGCAAGCTCGCAGTGGTCTAGCTGCAACGTTACTCAAAGCTGCACCCCTGTGTATACTTCCAAGACTATGCCGCGGCTATACTACTTCCGGGCTTCCCTTTCGTTGGGTGACATTGCGCTGAGATCGTTATCGTCGATATGTACATACAGTTACGCCACACCGAGTCTCGCAGTGAAATAATTGCTGGTTAACTTTTTACCTGTTTGCAAATAATAATACAGAAATATATCGAATCTTCTTATTAATTTATTTGATTTATTTTCGCAATTTACAATTTGATGCAACTTAGCATTCCGCGAAGATCAATAGAAAAGAAAATTCGTTAGTCGCAAAGTGAGAAAATCTAGTAGCATGGTTCATAATAGTTCTGGCAGAGTCTGGCAGGTCTGGGCTGTCTGATGGATTCACTGATGACAGTTCTGGTTACACCAGGCTGGCGGATTTGAAGGAAACCATTGTTAGCCTCGTGGCTAAACTTGCTGGAGCTGTGGGAGAATATGCCGTTGATCTCTGGCTGTACTGGTATTTGTTGCTGAACGACTTCTTGGTGTGCTGGTACGGATGAAAAGTCTTCGAGATTATTGCTCATGGGCGAACCATAAGCTGGGCGGCCAAAGCCAGTTCCTGCTTGGCCGAAACCACTTCCTGCTTGACCGTAACCAGGCTGAGTGTAAGCACCATTGGAACCACCAAAGCCGCCTGGTTGAGTGTAAGCACCATTGGAACCACCAAAGCCGCCTGGTTGAGTGTAAGCACCATTGGAACCACCGTAGCCGCCTGGTTGGGCCTCGCACATGAAGATGCAACCATTACCAGTGGGTTTAGCGAGGGCTGAGGTTGCCGTCAAGGCAAAGATCAGGCCGAAAGCCAGCATTTTATCTGTAAAAAAATATCAAAAAATGATTGATTTCGTTATTTTTTCGGATAAAATTCTTCATTTCGGAATAAGAAAAATATTGTTCTCCGGGACAAACTGTACTTGGTGATTTCGAATTTTGTCATACTCCGCGATAAGGCGTTTTGCAAGTATAGATGACCTTTCGTAATCATTTATGGCGATTATCTTGAGGAAGACTTTTTTTTACTCTTATGGAGATAAATTTCGTGTATTATCGTGTTTTATGTAACATATTCGCCATTTGCTCATAAAAACTGTCCACGTAAATTTTTTTGCCTAGTAAAATATAGTAATTAATGTGGTATAATCCGTAAGGAATATAGAAATTACATGTTTAAAAATAAAATCATTTCCATTACGTAGTTTGCAAACATAAATGTGCTAGTTAAGTTAAACAATTAGGTAACGTCATGCGGCCAAAAACTTGTAAAATAATAAATGTAAAACAAATATTTTTCAGATTTTGTTTGGAGTTATATAATTGTTTTCGAATTTCGCTTGCCAAAACATGCATCTTCTCGTTCATTTATTTATTTTTTAGAAATATAATTTGAAGTAAACGCAATGAATGTAAAAGACTTATAGAAAACCATTCATGAAAGCTTCAAAATTTTATCCATTTCAAATGTATTTCTATTAAAAATTCCAATATCTATCAGCAGTTGATAATTTAAAAACTAAAATTAAATATTATTTCCTAATTTCCATTGCAATATCTTCTTTAATTTTGGTAAAAAAAATAAACTTTAAATGTATAAACTAAAAAAAAAACATTTAAATACCTTAATAGATAACCGCCAAAAATTTATAAAATTCAAGTTGTCGCAGCAGTGGTAGCACTCGAACTATAATAAATCAAGTCGCTCCGAGTGGATTATTTATGCTTTCATCCCCCTCCTTCGTCCAACTTTCTTGGCTTTTAGCGGTTTTCGATTGCCTCATAATATTTGCTTCACAATTTCGCTCAAGTGCCTTTCATTCATCTCTTTTTTCTCTCTCTCTTCGTGGTCTTCGGCTGATTATTTATCGCAAATCACCGAAAGTCTGACTTTTGGTCATCAGTTTTGATAACAAGACGGCGCCATCAGTCTGTTATTACGCGTGTACAGATTACCAAAAAAAAGTTACGTCGCATCGTGGATAGTACACGTGTCCCAAAGCCATATATTATTTACAATAACAGATGATATAATTTATCGTAAACTAATTAAACATAATGTAAAAACATCATCGAAAAACATCCGCCCACATAATTTACGATTTAACGCATATCAATTACAAGAATCTTTATCGAGAAACAAATTCGAATAACACCAAATAAAAAATGTGCTCACTTCGTAACATCAACTGTAAGTAGCATTTTAAAACAGATTACCAAGATTAGCCTAAGCAAAAGAGAAAGAAAGTGAGAGAGTATCCTTCCTTATCCCCCAGTATTTTTCGCGAAGCCTTGTTATCGGACCGAACGATAAAGTCCCCCGGGTGATAATGTATTCTCGGCGCGCGAAGAAAAAGAGGACGAGAGTAAGAAGGAAGAAGAAGAAAAAAAAATTACGGATTAAGGCCACCAAGCACGGATTTAACGCTTATTTATACTCTGCTAAGTGTCGGCATTACGAGCCCTAAACAGCCGGTTAAACTTCTCTCGATTTTTCCGTTTGCGGCCTACCCCCTCAGGATATATGTATCTTACTTTTTTTTTCGCGCGCCCCGAGATAAATGCTTACTTGGTTCACGGACGTTATTAAAAAATCTTACGATACCTATTTTGAAAAGCAGATCAGACCAGTTGTCACTGTGCGCGTAATATTCAATAACGAATCGATCTTTAATTTCGTCCCATATATGTGACCGGGTTAATTCGTCTCGGTGAATTTATTTGGAGATCTCTCTCACCTCGACGTTTATTAGCGGAAAATGGTTCATTCCTCGTATCGGCCGAATTACAGATTCTGAGCTTCCTATTTGTAAAATCCAATGAGAAATTTCTGTGTCACGCGAGCATTATTAATAAAGTGTGGCTAATTGAAAGCAAAAACGATCTTATTAAAACTTTATATTCTCCATTCGCGGTAAATAATTGAACGAGGTCTTGCTCGCGACGAGTAAATCTTAAATTAAAGTTAATGGGTGCACTCGAGGCAAGGTCGATTCATCCGCAGCAGGTCAGCAATTTAATTGACCTCTCCAGAATTATTGAGCCATTGTCGCCGCGCAAACTCTCGAGTGCCGATTCATTAATATGTATATTGGCAACTGCGCTTCTGTCTCTTCTTCTATACGTACAGCAAGTTTCCTTTTTGCTTAATTCTGCCATTTATTATCCTTATAAATCACGTGATTCCGCGTATCTCAACAAACTTTTTTTACACAGCTCGAAGGGCGTAAAAATTTTCTACCCATTCGTCCGTTTAACTACCGGCAGTCGCGCCCAAAAGAAATCAAAGCGAGAGTCGTTAGAGACACTGAAGCAGCAGCAGCCCTCAAGACGCAAAAGACGAAGAAGAGAGAGAGCAAAAAAGAAGAAGAGATAAGTGTGCGCGGGGATCGTCCATTCCGAATGGACTTGCGGCGCGCGGCTAAAAAGTTAAAGAAAATCCAGGGGCACGTAGCGCGCGTTAAAATTAACGACGCGGTAACAAAGTGTTGCAGCACTAACTCGCCTCTTTACAGCGCACTCACGAGCTGCTGGATCATGGTTTTCCGCTCTCGTTTTTTTTTCTGTGTTGTTGTTGGAGATGGGTTAAAACTTATGTGTGTCTTGTGACGTGTAAAAGAAGTATATGGTTTACTGCAACGCGAATGGGATTCTTGTTAATCCTTGAATATTTTTTCAGAAGACAGAGTTTTTAAGGTGAAAAAAGATGGCTACTCCGAGGAAGTTGATCAAGTTGGATGAGGGCAGTGTTTTGGATGATCCCAAGTATGATGTTTGTTTGAAGCATGTATTTGCATGGCTTAACATTGCTGATCGCTATAAGATGCGAGAAGGTAATAATTAACCTCCGTGAATTATAATAATGCTTTGTATAGATATTAAAACACGATGTTTTTGCAGTGTGCAAACGCTGGAAAGAAATCAGTGAGATGCCTTGGAAAGACATGACCAGATTAAATTGTTACCATTCATGGGCAAATCCAAAAACTTGCGTCACTGAGATTACATTGTCTCGATTGGAAGAAGTCTTGCGTCTCTGTGGCCATTATCTGACACATTTGGATTTTTCAGGAAATTATCCTATGATTTCTTCTATACCAATTAATTTCGATGCCGATGTCAAATTCTTCTCTCTTTTGGCTGCTCATTGTCCAAATCTCAAAATCCTCGACATTTACATTCTCACACCAACTCCAGAAGGAGTAACTTACATGGCAGATAATTACAACAAGATCACTGATTTTAGAATTTTGGATGACGATAATACATGTGACAAGGCTTTGTCACTATTTTTCAAAAAAGCACAGAAACTCGAAGCTATAACTTTCTACAAAGGAGAATATGGGGAAAAGGATAAATGTCTTCTTGACTTACCTGTTGAGACAATAAAATACATTCATGTACAATACCTTTATGATCAAACTGTGGATCAACTTGTTATGGTATGTTATTTTGTTCTTATTAATTTTTGCTTCAAATAATTTTAATTACATTCATCAATAGAATCGTATTAGTTAGGCATTGTTAATTATTCAAAATTGATTCCCTGTAATGTATGATATTTACATATATTTTTATTCTGTTCTGTAGATTCTTGAAAAATGCCGCAATCTGGAGAGTTTTGCTATTGGAAATTGCTCACTGAAAAAATGTAAATTAACCAGTATTACCAATGCATTGGCAAAAAACGCAAATTCATTGAAACGATTAACCTTATCAGAAGATAAGTTTGCATTTGAACCATCTCATTTTGCGAAATTCAAAAATCTCGAAGAATTGAAAATTTACGGTTCAAAGAAGCTTGATGATGGTTTTTTAGAAACCATCGGCAAAAACAGCAGAAAACTAAAGTCTGTCACGCTGAGTAAGAATCGACTACTTAATTATTAACTATATATATGAAATATTCGAACTTATTTTTAATAATATTTAATTCATTCATTATAGTTGCTGACAGAGTTACTGATCGTGGAATAAAAGCTCTGCCAAATCTTGAGTACATTGATTTGAGAGCATTACCAGTCAAAGGACAATTTTTAGCTGAAATGAAAAATTTGAAAGCTGTCGTTCTCTACTTATGTGACGTAACAGATCGTTATTTGCACGTACTATTGGATACTGCAGTGAATCTCCAGTCCTTAGAATTCACTGCCTCCGGATATCACGATATTAAAGAATTCATTTTACACGCTTCAGATGTTGCGAAAGAAAGGAAGACAAGGATTCCGCTTAAGATAACACTTGATGTTGTTAATGGCAAAATAAAGGAATTAAAAGGTGGTTTACTTCATGTAAAAAACGCAGAGTAAAGTACAAGTATTTATAGAAGTATAAAAGATTAATTGTTCGAATTATTAAGGTATTTATTTAAAAATGTTATTTGATCAATAAAGTTATCTTCAAGATTATTTTTACCAGTTTCTTAAAAATTTTATCTAAAGTATTTTCCTATTAAAAAAAATAACTTTCAAAGTTCCTAAATCACACAACATATTCTACCTCATAGAAAAGACCATGAGTCCAAATATGACTCGCAAGTAATTTTTCATCGAGTAATGAAACAACAATCAATCGGCAAATACCATAGCCATGCCTCTCGAATCGTCAATCAGCGCCACTCTAGAGAGAGCCAACAAGGAGAAGGCACATACATACACATAGACGCACGTCGCCTGAATAATCGCCATTCACCTGCCGCGCAGCATCTTAAGCATGCGTCCTCCGCAAGCAAGCAGGCAGGCAAGGCATGGCAAGGCAAGGCAAGCAAGCACACATAGACATACACGTGCGCACATGGAGACTGGATAATCCTCTTGGAAGTGGCGAGACCGTGCCCCCACCGACCCACCCCCTCCTCCGTAGCCAATAAACCATCAGCGGCAAGAAGCCCACAAGGGAAATCCTAAGTGGCCTGGCGCGCGATATTGGCTAATGTCCCTGCACACACACACACACACACACACACATAGTCACTCAGCCAGCTAAGATAGTTAGCGTGCGAGGTTGCGCAGCTTATAGAAGCTCGATTATTGGCCGCAAAGTCGACGCAACTTCAAATTTTATTGTTGCAATTGGTAATTGGGTCGACGCCACGGCGAATAGTGTGTTTAAGCGATGAGGGTATTATCGGCATGAGATCATTGCCACACGCTATACTCCCTCTCTCTCTCTCTCTCCAACAGATTGCGAAGTCAATCAATCGTCATGGCTTGTGTCCGATAGGCCTGCCTGTCGACGTTTCGCTGATGATTGAATGAAACTATTCGACGTTCTATATTTTACTCGAAATAATTATTCATTATATTTTCATACACATTGCATTACGTCTGCAAAGTATCAATGGAACATTACGAAGAACACGTTATTATTATTAGCTTTGTGCGAGAAGCATCTCGCTGCACGCGTGGCAATAACTTTGCAAACTAATTAATACTGAAAAGACAACAACGAGATGAGTTAATTAGAAAGCTAAGCGAAGCATCGCTGGCAACACGCGTCAGAGCAGCTCGCCCGTTATATAGTAAGCAAATCGATTCTCGTTAAGCCGCGCGCGCGCGCTCCTCGCTCGCTGGCAGTATATATAGCATCGGGTAGCGATCGCGCACGCAATTTCCCTGCTCTCTGGCGCTGTCTACGTGGCTTGCGCGCGGCCAAACTTCTGTGAAGCTCATTATCGCCGTGCGAGAAGACAATTGCCAAGCTCTCTCTCTCTGTCTATGCGTCTCACTCGCGCACACGCACATGTGTTTTATTGAAAAACGCCGGACGTCGCCGAGCGCCAGCCAGCCAGCCGATACAAAAGGAAACGCGACGACGAAGAGATGAGATACGATACAATAAAGACACACACATACATACACGTGTGTGTGTATGATAGGTGTGAGAGCTGATGGGAAATACTTGTTTCGTTGGCACTGTCACCAAAGTTGATTGGCGCGCTTCTCTATTAAATGGCCTTCTATCCGTTAGAGCGCTTCGAGAATTATTCAGTTGGCCAGTCGCGAAGCTATCTCTTTAATTTTCGATGAGTCTTCGATCAACTCAACTCCAATAAGCGATATCGAGAGAGTGAGCGACTTTTTGACGGGCGAGCTTTTTTTTTGTCGATATATGAATGTCTGATGACCGTGAGCTTTCTTTGAATGTAACTTTTATTTTTATCGGCGATATTGCGTCGGGTCAACGAATAGAAAATATATCAATTATATGATACCGCGAGTAGTATATTTATAGCATGGGATTTTTCGAGCGTATAAGCAGCAGTCGAATTGAATATTTTAACAGCGCTAAAACGATTTTTGAATTGACCAATGTCCGCTGATTGAATTAACGCCTGAAATCACCTATCAACCGCTGTACAATCAATTTTTCAGGCTTCCGCGAGAGCGAGAAGTTATATTTAACCTCGGTCTATTGGAAAATTCAACTGTGTATATTAGCGTTGAGTGTATTTGTCGATTAGCCTTCGGGCATGCGGTTTGTTACATCGTTGTAAAAGGAAGTTACAATGAAATCCGAACGTTTACAAATGTTAACAAAAATTCAACTCTCGATCGTATCCTTACCAAGTAGTACTAACCGCGTTTACGTCAGCCAAGAATGAATTCCTCGGAAGCCTGACACACCAATCCTCTCGCAACGAAAAAAAAACAACACATCGAAAAGAAAGGAAAAAAAAATTGGCGCGCCTTTATCCGCGCGTATCGTCTCGTACATCCTCGAAAACAATCAGGCGCTCTCTTTTGCGACGCCTCTTTCTCTCTCTCTCTCTCTCTCTCTCTCGGCCATTATGGCCTTAACTTCTCGCGCTTATGTATAGGGTGTACCGAAGGAAATAACCGTCATCTGTATTCGCGATAACATCGTAATTGAATGCGGTTGACGGGGATTTGCTATATACCCGTCTCCCCCCTCCCCCACCCCCCACTCCCCCTTTGCGCGTGTTATACTTGTAGCCGCAGTCGCCCTCTTTCTCGCAGCAAGCACCCCACTCCTTCTTCGCTTCGCTCGTCACTTGCTGCTATATACTTTACCAGCTTTTTGTGGCCTTTGTCCGATGAATTTCGCTGTTACATACTGCGTTGCTGTTGTTTTGCACGATTACGTTCGCGCTTTCGAGCGCGAATGTAAGATTTTACTTTTTGCGAAAGATAATGATTTGGTTGCCGAAATAAAGTTTTATTTTTGACAAATACTATTGTGGCTGCATTGTATTATTTAGAAAAATAGATTTTCCAACTGCCCATCTGTGCCTAAATCAGTAATATCAATCACTGATATCCACCCCCTTCGTAGAGAAGGGAAGGAAAAAAAAAAGAAATCAGGTCCGTATTTATCAGAAAAACTGGAAATCAGCTGGTTATTTAGGCTGCGTGCTCGCTCGGAGACAAAAAGGGACGCACGTACGCGCAGCAGCATCCCCATTTGCGTATATATTTGTTTTTCTTTCTTTTCGTAGGAGATACATTATATATGGACGAGAAGCGAGACGCGTGGATTTATGGTGGGGAGGATTGACCGTGGTGGTGGTGGTGGTGGGTCGTTGCTTATTTTCCCAGAGAATCTCTCTCGATATATGCGTCGCCGAGCTAAATAAGCAGGGAGATAAAAAACAAAATTGCCGTGCGGCTCTGGTGTTTTGATAGGACGAAGCGCAAGAATGTAGGCTGCGTGCTACTCTCTCTCTCTCTCTCTCTCTCTCTCTTTCCCTGAAGGCCACTAAATCGTCGTCGCTGTCACTGCACGTCGCCGACGCCATACTACGTCGTCTTCGTCGTCGTCGTTTGGTTTAAGGCTCTTGGAAAATTGGTTTTACGCGTGACTTTAACTTACAAAATTTCCTCTTTTTTTTCTTCTATCGCAGCGTGTACGCGAAAAATTGACTTATGATAATTTTAGATAATCGTAATAAACGTTAAAATATTTTTTTTTTCTAGTGAAAAAAGCTCGTAAAGTCTGGCTATCATAGACACCGAAAGCTCGTAAATGTCGCTTGCCAATGATGTTTTTGAATTCCACTGGGGGGAAGGGATGCTACTTCATGCTAAATTCGATGGGAAAATTCCGGCGTTGTAAAGCGGCCTTTCTTGGCAATGGCTTTCATACTGGAGTCTCGACAATAACGAGCACTTTATTGCGCGTCACTCTTATATCCCGTGGCCGCGCCGGATTTTGGACGCGCATATCCCGAAGTGGAAGCTCCTAATGGATTTCGCGGACGGCGGCAGGCGCCACACGGCTTTTGTGCGTTGCGATGCTTTCTGCTTTTCTTGCCGAGAGCGAGAGAAAGAGCTTTATAGTGCCCGCGACGTATTGTCCGTGAACAATATTTTATGATAAACATGAATTGTGCTACGAAAAGTTTAAATGAAATATCAACGTTAACAGTGTCATTACGTTCATCCGAAAATTGCATCATCCATGTAGATAGCAAGTGACACAGCAGCCTATCATCCGTACACACTACACAGCTTAATTATTCACCGCAAGAGACATGACAGGTCTCCTTGACGATTAATCGGCAGTGTCTCTTTTTTGCCCCCTCCCCCCTCCATCAAGTTTCGGTACGCGGCGAAGGATGACAGCCTTATCTCGAAATCTTTAATTCCGTTATAGCGGCGAAAGAGAGAGACGGGGGTTTCGGTGTCATTTGTCCCGGCAAGCAAGAGACGGAGCTCGAGAAAATTGCCTTCGTTGATTTCATTTCGCGGTAGATTATTTTAAGCGGACGCTTTTTCACTATCTTATTTTCCCTTACCCCTCCTCGCCCAACACGGACACATGATTAATGCCACTTTTTAGACGAGACCAACCACCACCCTTCGCTCGGTCCGTACAGCGTATATTATATACGCAGCACGATCCAATTTCGTTCGCCTGCTTTATGTATGAATGGATGAATTAACTTTCCTTATCGAATGATTCTTTCGCGATATTGCCCGTTGGTGTTGCTAGGCATCTTTTCTTTCTTTCTTTTTTTTTCTAGGGCTGCGTTTATGTATAGGAAAAATTTATGCATGAATTTTGGGGCTCATCTATTCTTAGTTCAAGTGGATGTAATAGAGGGGCTTTTTTTGTATCGCTATGCACGTACGCTAGTAAAAAGAAAAGTGTCTAGGCAAATCGATTTTATGAAGTTGGAAATAGCCTGCTATCTGCGAATTTTAAAATCAATTCCATAGTTGTAAAAGAAGTCCATAAAAAAAGCAATTTTGGATACCGAGCCATTAAAAATGCTCAAAACGTATTTAATAAAGTATCGAAACTTTGAACATTAAAGGCCAAGTATAGGTATACGTGGGATTGACAGTCTCCAATAAAATTTCACGATTTGTTGATTTACGATTGTAGGGCCAAGTACTTAAGCATTCTCCCAACATGTTTCCGCCTGCCTCTGTGTTTTTCATAAAAAAGAGAGAGAGAGAGAGAGAGAGAAAAATAAGAAAGTCCTTTCGCGCTTTGCGATCACACGGGAGCTGTGCGCGGCTAGAGCGAGTTCAAAGAATACGTAAGCGAAATTTCATGGGACGAGAGAGCTCTGCGCCAAAACGTGTAATCGAAGGAAACCCAATAACAGACTCAATAAATTCTTTCCCGACCTCTCTCGTCTCGTCGCTCTCTTTCGATGCTCTCGTTCGAACTGTTATGAGGGCGTGCACAAGTTTTAAAAGAAAAAGCATTTAAGGGAGAGCGATAGACAGTCGAGCGCGCGCCCGTGTGTGTGTGTGTGTACCTATGCCTATATAAATTTTTTTTTCTTCGCTTAGCGAGGAAATTAGATTCCTTTTTTTTCGTATTGGAAGTTTCGACTTTATGGGATTGATAGAGCACGCAAGTTTTTTATTTTTTGTATCGATTTGAAATGAAATCAATCCCGAGCAGAAATGAAATCAGGCTAGGCTGACTTGAAACCAGGGACTGATCAGTCTCGCTGATCAGTTACGGAGTGG
>JAWWMK010000020.1:937867-991688 GCA_035047105.1 Galeopsomyia nigrocyanea | reverse complement strand
GGCTTGATCAAATGAGCGTGACGCGCTTGATCAAGGATTGATCAGTATCTTGACCAGGCCCTGAGTGTTGTAATCAGTATATTGATCAATCCCTGATTTCAGACTGATTTCATTTCTGCTCGGGATGTTTCATTAGGATGATTTATGTCTTATTGCATTTATATTTCAACTTTGATTCGTTATAAAAATACGGAAGAAATATGATCAGTAGCTTGAAATTTTATCGAATTTTTCGGAATTTATGATCAAAATCAAGCATCAATAAAGTTTGCCGTGGTTAGTAAGATTTCAGACGCTATTCTACTGGACTTGAGCTGTTTGTGTTCATTTTTTAATGTAAATTAATTTTACGAAAAATATTTTTCCATTGAATATTAATTTTTTACTTACCCAAAAATGTTTGTTTTATTCATACTTACAAAAAAGTAACAATTTCCATCGAAATGCATCGAAGGAAGTATAAAAAAAAACTAATTCGCAATAAAGATACGTGGGTGAAAAGTAAAAAAAAAGTAATCTACCACGAATATCTATACACTCTCCTCCCCCCATTTCGTCTACACATTCTCAATAACAGGGCACGAGCTCTCGTATCGAGCTCTCCCTCGCGCTTATACACTCGGGAACTTGGCCGATTCGGCCGTGTGCAGCTTCGCAGAGAAAAGGGGCAAGAGAGAGAAAGACTGGGAGCGCTATTTCCCTAATGTCTTCCAGGCTGCGTAGTCAGATGTTATTATATTTGGTGAAGACTTTATAATGGGCAGGCTGAAACTCCTTAAAACTTCGGCTGGGGCGTCTTCGCTTTTTGCCGAACGATTTCGATTTTGCTTGATTGTTATGGAAGCTTCCTCAGAAACACAGAATTACCTTTAATGCCTTTGATGTGATTTTTAGAGATTTGAATAATGATTTGGATAAGGATATAAAGGAACAGATGAATTTGTAGAATTAAATAGATTTCGTTTAAGGTATTAATAAGAATGTATTTTTCTTCGTATAGTAATGTAACCCTATCGATCATAATATACTAACAATAGTGCGCTAGTTATGACAATATATACAGATGATTAACAAAAAAAAGGAATAAAGTATATTATTCTTATACAGGGCCGTGCGAATAGATCGTCGGCGATATTAATCTTTTTTTTTTATACATGTCGTAATGCTTTGTACTAAATTATACAGCTTTTACGAAATATACAGTTTTTTTCCGCGAAACCACTCCACAATTTTTCTTTGCCGCATTCACACTCGTACTACTGCTTTTTTTGTACACTCATTCGACCGAAGAAGAAATTTCATATAGTAACAATTTTTTCGACGCAATCACTCAGTAATACCTGACCGGTTAATTTGTCACACACACACATGCACTCGTGTATGCTCACTCGTGTACTCATAGTTTTTCTTTTCTCATCTGTCGCTCGATAACTATTATGGTCTTTTGGTACAAGTAGTTTCTCTTTTGGTTTTTTTTAACTGTAAAGCTATGACTAAGCCCCGTCACACGGTAAGCAAAGAAACAACGGAATTTTTCGAGCTTGAAATTTGTTGAACGTTATTATTACGGTGTAAAGTGCAAAAAATGCTTGCATCGTATAGAATCCTTTTTTGTTGCCGTTTATTCGTTTATTTGTATAATTGATGACGACGAGCTCAACAATCGAATACCAAACAGAAATTTTGCACGTACGAGGGCAAATAATTATATTATCTTTGGTATTAGCTGTATGGAAACCAATTTTATTTTAGTCTACCATCAGATTCGACGCAATTTCGACAAATGGTTCAATCGTCATAAAGCTTGAATCGACTCGCAACTTTTGGCGATTCAAGAATCAATTCCTCTGTTTTACCGGCGGTCGGTAAACCATTCGTCGATCTATATAGATAAATCGATTCCCATTCGTTAAGCCATCGATAAATGGCACACGTCGACACTCTCTACACTCGACGATCAGCGCAAATAAAGTCGATAACGATTATTATCTTTAAAAAACCTGACGCTCGTAATAATTATAAATTCAAAGAAATGTCACAATATAGTATCAATATAGCAATAATCAATGACGTCGATAATATGAAATCCACCGTGCGCGTGGATAACAACGGAAAAAATTGCGAATAAGAAAAAACAACGAATGTTCAAGTTCATCCTTCTTTTTTTTTCCTCCCCTCTCGTGTCTTATTTACACGCGCGTATCACACGTACGTTATACACGTAGTATAGACAGCCTCTCTATTTTCAGTAGCTGTCGAGGCAGCGGAGCTTCTTTAAAGGCGGCGCCACCGCCTCATCTCAGCTGGTCGGCGCTTGCATCGACATAGGGGGCGCCTTGACAGGACCTAGGCCGGGACCTGACAATCCATTGTTATTCATATCACCAGGTCCACCACGTGTTGGTCCTATGCCGATCGCTGTGCCATTGACTGTTGGCGTGCCACCTGGCATTTGACCCTGAAGCACAAACGATACCCAAATTTTAGAATATTTTTCTTCGGAATAGTTTTCAAAGCCTTCAATTAAAAAATCAAAATGTACAACTTACATTTGCCACGTGGTTATGCTGTCCCATAGGCTGGCCCAACATTTGCGCCTGCTGGTGCTGCTGCTGCTGTTGCTGTTGTTGCTGTTGCATGGGATGATGACCAGGATGAACCTGATTTTGTCCCGGCGGTGTGGGTGTTGGCGGCAACTGTCGTTTCAGATGTGCCAAATTGCTCGGTGGATTGATTGCCATATTGGCGAACACCTGCCTCTCCTCATAATCGTATTCACAGAGAATTTTGTTTTCGCAGAGATAAAAACGATCGCCCACGCAGAATCTAAAACAGCAAATGACAGACGAAGACACGTTTAAAAAGGATATTCTCGCAATTGCACTGATTAATTATTGAAAAAAAAGGAATTATAATACGATCATTGTCAATCCCAATATGAATAAATAGCGAAGCGCCTAATTAATAGAATATCGCAGCGCGATTCTATTCACTGGCCCCGCATCCGCGGAATCGTGCGAGCTAAATGCACGCGGCTAATGACGTTAATGCAACAGAGAGAGAGGGAGAGAGAATGAGCGACGTGAATAACCAGCTAATCAATCGGATCTCCACACAATCGCATGAGCGTTCCTCGAATAAGGCTCAATCGCGAATAACCAGCTTGCTTCACCACCACCACCACCACCACCATCATTATCATCATATGTATGCGTGTGTGTGTGCGCATTAGCTCGTAGTCGAATCAGCAGCGGCCAAACAAAAAGCATGTTTTCGGCGACAAGCCTAATTTCCGCGCGTGTACACCGTATATACCTCGCCGCCTCATCCCCTCGCCAACTCGTTATTATATAATTAATCATCGCGAGTGCATTCTGTCGGTCAAATAATCATCGCGTGCGCCTGCATGCGCGCTGCCTGATATTCATAATCGCAGCTCTCGCTCTCTCTCTCTCTCGCTAAATGGAATTATCATTGACGAGCATTGTAGCGTTGTAGCTGTGCGGTTTTCCCTGCTGCGAAGAGATATACAAGTTGCAGAGACTGATTGACTGGCTGAATGGGGATTTATCTAGCTCAGTGCTTTCGTCGACAATGCGCGAATTATTCTTTTTGTTTGATGAATTTGAAAAATAAATATCGATTTTGAAATAGTTGGTGAGTGAAATTGGGAAGTCCATCAAAAGCAGGCCAATTCGTTAGTTAAAATCGAAGTTCTGGTGTCTGGTCTTGCGCGAGAGAGAATGCTCCTTGAAACACGAGCATCGACGGCAATGGAGGCGACTTGGAGCTTGCAATTAAACAGCAACAATTACACGGGGGTAACTTTAGACTGTAATAACGCGGAATAAAGGGCTGCGAGAGAGAGAGAGAGAGAGAGAGGAGAGAGAGAGAGAGCGTGTGCAGCAAGCAAGCTTCGGTTGCCACTCCCTCGGTTACTGGATGATTTACCGATCCAATTAGCTCTCTCACTCTCTTTCTCTCTCTGGGCAACGGCTCGCTCGCTCGCTCTCTCGCTCTCTCCTAAAAAGACGTCCGGTCTAATTTAACGGGCATCCAATTAAAGACTAAACGACCTGCCCCTCGGAGCTTGTCCGATTCGGAAAGAAAAAAAGACTGGCTGCTGCTTGCAAGCTTTGGTTTTCCCTCCCGTCTCTCTCTCTCTTCTTCTTTTTTTTCTTTGCCTAGTTGCTGCTCGGCTACTTTCTTTCTCTCTTGCGTGCGCTCTTTTTACGGGCTACGATTGCCTCGAGACTCGCTACTTTTTGAGAGGTTAGGGTGTCCGTTTTCGTTTGAGACTGCTTTCCCAAGCTTTCAAATTACTTCGAAGCTCTTTGCAGTGAATTGCAAAGCTTTTCTTTTCGTTAAGTGAGTTTTATTCGGTAATTAAACGCTGCCGTATAATTTTCATTAGAATCCTCGGAAATAGCAACTTTTATTTAAAATTAATGCTACTTTTTATTTTAAAAAAACATGCGTCCGGTAAATAATTCACGAAATCGCTTAATAAATTAAGCTTAAAGCTTTCGATAATTCGTAGACATCAGATTGATGAGCAGCAGTGACAATGACGAGCACCCTAGAAGAAAAGACAAACGTTATAACGCGAGAGAAATTGAAAATTGATTCTCACCTCGCGTAAAGATACGTTTCTTTCCTCCTCAAAGCAGCGACGAAGCTTGCGCGGGCGCGGGACGTTTGAAATATTAAAAATCCGCAGCGAGCGAGCGAGCGAGGCGCCGAGAGAATCCACGTACATAGGTGCTGTGCGCGCTAGTGTGTGTTATATAGTATATACATACGCGCGCGTGAATCGGCGTCCGCGCGCGCGTCGCGGCGGCTTGCATGGGAAATTTCAATCTGGACCTCGTCGGCGCTGAATCATTGACGAGGGTCGCGCTTGCTCGCTCGCACTTTGAATAAGTAAATGAAATCGGACGAGAGCTTGCGCCTGCCCGCCCGCCCGCGCGCGACCCCATTAGGCGACTGGATCAAATATTGAGAGCTGTCCTTTTTTCTCTCTCTCTTTCTCTCCCTCCTACTCTCTCTCTCTCTCTCTCTCTCTCTTTCTCTCTCTCTGCAGATCGGATAAATGACGAGACGAGCTTTCTCGATTAACTTCGTTTCTTTTTTTTCGTACTACACTTCCTCGAGGCATTATTCAACGGGTCAATTGAGTTAGTTACTCTCTCTCTCTCTCTCTCTCTCTCTTCGACTAGTGTGTTTGGTCCGTGAAAGTTTTATCGACGCGCTTCTGCGTAAATGTTGTTCTTTGTGATCTCTGTCTCGTGGATGACCTCACTTTGACTCGAACTACTACTTTTTTTTTCTTGGCTGAATGATTTATCCCCTCGACGATTCGTCGTAACTTTTTTAGCCATTCAACGGACGTTTACTCACGTCGAATTAATCATTACGACCATCTTCTACGTACTTTTGTCGAATTAGTTACAAAAGAACGTAGCAGCGAAACTAATTCGAACAATGCACCACTCAAGATAAAAAGCTTTGCGATAGAGGGAGAAAAGGAGTATTGTCGAAAAATAGCCAGTGCGCGAGCGAGAGACAAAAGGCGCTCCGCGATAAAAACGTAAAATTGATGCTCTTTTGTGGTCGACGGCAGCTTTTGTCCCGCCGCTATCGACATACACACACACACACACACACATGCGATACCGCATTGCTGCTGCTGCTGCAACAGAGTCGTAATTCGCGTGGAAACACCAACGAAAATTAATACATCGCAAGAGAAAAAGGAAGAAAAAAAAGATAGTAAGTCTGGCGTAGTTTTATTTTTTCATCGAGAAAGAGGAAGAAGCAGAAGAAGAAGAAGGAGCGTCGGCGAGCAGGCGGGTGTTGGGCTTCTCGGCTTTACAGGCCAGTTGGGAAATCACCCTTCGCGACGACGGCGGCGACGACGCCAAGGCAGCCAAGGGGAACGCGCGAGCGACTCGTCGCGTTATATAATTATCGCGATACTGCTGACATTTTCACGCTGAATTGCTTCGGCCGCCTCGAGATTAGACTCTCTCTCTCGCCTCGGGCTTGTTGTTGTTGCTTGGGACGAGGTATTGTGATTCATGAGAGTAGCCGTGGTTGTTGAATTACTTGCACGTTCTACTTTTTTTTCTCGCGTAAAAATGTACGCTCTAGCTCGAGTAAATTCTTCGCTATCTTTCGAGGAGGATGAAATAAAATTGAATTTTTCTACGATGAATAAAATGAAAATATGAACTAACCGATGATAGCACTGCTGGCAGGCAAAGCACTCGAGGTGGTAGACATTGGTCTTGGCACGCATGACCATCTCGAAGGCGGGTATAGGTTTGTTGCATGCCGAGCAGTGTCCGGTATTACCGAACAACCTGAGGTAGTCCCTCCTGCAGAGGATGAGATTTGCCTTGGTGTACAGAGTCGAACCGACCTCGCCTAGTCGGCAATCGCAGCAGTTGCACTTCAGACAATCTTCGTGCCAGTGAACGTCCAGTGCTTTTAGGTAATACCTGAGAAAAAAGAAAAAGAAAAACACAATTTTATTTTCCTCGTTCAACGGAAAGCTGTACAAGGATTAATCGTGCGTGTAAAATCAAAGGAATCAGAGGTAGAGCGAGTAGGTTGAAAAGGTGAATTGCGACGGAAGGGGAGAAGTGGTAAACACATATATCCCTGTCGTCTGATTAAATTGATTCGGGTTGGCAATTGAGCATTGGCTTTCTCTCTCTCTCACCTCTCCTTGATTGTCTTGCGGCAGCCGTGGCACTCCTGCTGAGTGGAGCCATTTTTACTAGTCTCCGACTTGCTCACATCCATCGTCATCGTGATCTGGGCTAATGCACCGTCTGCAACACACCAAACACATCGAACACATTTATTTCAACATCGGAAAATAAAATCGTCGCTTCTTGACAAAAAAAAAAAGAAGTGAAAACAATGCGTCGTCGTTAATTAGCACGTTGGTGTGTACACGCATTATCAATTCGCATCTCCCTACACGCGCGCGTGGTGAAAAGAAAAAAAAACAAGGGGGAGAGGGAGACTCAATTAATTAGCCGAATACTTCTAGTAACAATCCATTACACGTACAAACATCTTGCTCTCTCTCTCTCTCTCTCTCTCTCTCTCTCTCTCTCTCTCTCTCTCTCTCTCTCTCTCTCTCTCTCTCTCTCTCTCTTGCCGGCGAGCACAGCGGACGCTCCGGCAGGCTTTATGCTATGCTAATTGGCCCTCGCGCGCCACCATCGTCGGAGAGAGAGAGAGAGAGAGAGAGAGATGCAGACTCGCGAGAATTATAAACGCCTCCCCCTCCCTCTCATTCATTTTCTTCCTCCTTTTCCCTACGCACTCGTCCCTCTTCTTTTTTTTACATCCTACTTTTTTTTTCTCTCGGCTGGGTGTCTAACTATAACTCTACGTCCAACTTTTATTTTTCATTTACACAAGGTATAAAATCGTCGCAAGAATAATTAACGCTAACGCGCATCTTTGATGATTTCCGTTCGATTAAAGACGCGCCACAGAAAGAGAGAGAGAGAGAGAAAGAGAGACAGAAACCATCGTCACGCGAGAGTGACCATGATAAAAAAAAAGTAAAGCCCTTGGGATGACTCGGCGCGGAGCACAAAACGGAAGTTGTCACGTGGTGGAAGGTTATAAGATACCAAACGAGGAAATAAAAAAAAAAAGAACGGAACGAATGGTGTTTTCCATTGGCGGCTTAGTAATTAACGATAAGCTTTCTGCCGAAAAAGGCCAGTTTTAATGAATGAAACATACGCGAAGGAGGAAAGAAAGAAAGAAAAAAGTAAAGTGTCATTGACACCGGAAGTGCAGGCTAGCGGTCAAAGCCACGCACTGTGTAGTGATTGAATCGCTTTTGATATTCGTGCGCGGCTCGCTCTCGGGGGAGGGGGGCGAGCCGGGCTTCCATATAAACGCTAATTGCATATTAACGCCCGTGTAGTATCGTCCGAGACGGCTCTTGCATTATCTCTTGCGCTCAATTGTGCTTTGTGATTAGAGCCGTCTCGCTGACTCTGGGATTATCGTTCGTTAGCGCTTGCGAGGAAAAGATTCGGGCTCATTAAATAGGATGATTGATTCGGACAATTTGTAAAAATAAATGACGAATAATCGTGACTTTTTTTCGATCGCAATATATAAGTTTCCCCCCCACAAGAAAGGAAAAACACCGCTTATTCTGTTTTTAATCAAACTGCTAATAAAAAAAGAAAGGCCGAATGCCACGAGTATAGCCAAAGTGTTTCCATCATAAAAATGAGGAAAGTGTCCAGAGGAGTAGCGGCAATACGCGTCCATCCCCCTTCAGAAAATCACCTTATATACATATACTCTCTGGCTCTCTGTCTGTCTGCGTGTCGGACTTTTGGTAAAAGTAAGGAAGGGAGAGGGGAAAAAGAGTGGACCGGACGCAGTTTAATAAAAACGTCAGATATAAAGTGGCCAGCGGGGACGACGGACGTTTCGGGGACGCGCTGAAATAAATATCGCCGTTTACATTATACGACTGTTAAGGGCTGACGGATCTGTCGCGCGATGCTCCACGGTGTATTAAGAAACGTTGGTAGGGGGATGCTATTTTTTCTCTCTCTCTCTCTCTCTCTCTCTTTTACAAAACGATGATATTTAGGATCCCTTTTACGGCATCGATATGTTTGTTTCTTTTTTGTTACTCTATGTGTTTTCTTTTTTTTTCACGAAATCACTTCCCGTATCGAAAAAGAAAAAAAATTTGTAAATTCCGAGCCGTGTGTATACACACACGCTCGCAATCTCGAATCGATCTTTGCAAGCTCTCGAACGCGTCGGCTAAAAAAGAAAAAGAGAAAAAAAATCCCGCGAGAGGCAGAAAAAAAAGAGTCTCCGCTCTAAAAAGCAGCTTATACCTGGGCGCTTGGTACACGTAGGAGTAGGGCGAGCGGGCGCGCGTGTCATTATAGCCGTGAAGTGGAGAGCCTGCTAATTAGTCATTAGTGGGTAGGAAAAAGACACTTTGGACGTTGCACGTTGGGGTCTTTGTCTCTCTCTCTCTATGTATGTGTTAGTGTGTGTGGGTGGGTTGCGCTTGCGCGCTAGGAGACTTGAGCAAACAGGGTGTGCAGCAGCAACGGCGGCAGCAGTGAGCTCCTGGCCCGCGTCTAATTGGACCCCGGCGACGTAAGTTCAACTAATTGAGACCGGAGCTTGTAACTACCAGAGAGAAAGCCAAACCGACGCGCCAGAGGAGAGCGAGAGCGAGATGGGTGAGCGACCGCTATGTGTAGGCGTAATATATAACGTCCGACATTTCATCTCCCGCAGATTTCGACCATCAACCATCCCCTCCAAATTTTTCCGCTAGATTTGGCTTTCTCTTCATTGTCGATTACGAGATTCAGTCACAGTTACGCTTGTCATTTATTTTCGATTTTGACATAATAATTAGTATATGCCGATTGGATAATTAGGAGCTTGCAAAATTGCGCGTTACGCGAGCGAGCTGTTGTACAACGGTTTATTTTCGAGCGCAAGCTCGCAATGTCCTTTATCAATATCGAATAGCAACGGGCTTATTAAATAAGCTCCGCGCGCAAGCTTGCGATCGATAGCAGACGGTAATAAATCAGTCTCGATAATAATTAGCCGAAGCGAGCGAGCGAGCGAGCTAGAGAGAGATGCATCTTAATTGAACGGACACGCGCGCCCGACGTCTTATTAGAGCTTGCAAGTCGTAGACGGCGTCGTCGTTTGAAAATATACATATACACGCAGAGTAACTGGGTAGAGAGAGAGAGAGTTCTCGGCTGTCGCGGCGTTGGCGTCCCCAGGAAGCTTGTTAGGCGTCTGTCGCTATCTTCTAATTGGCGATATAATGATCCTGAAGGATGGAATGCCGCCAACGTCTCTCTCTCTCTCTCTTTCTCGCGCGCGCGCGCTTTCTTGTTAGCGCCCCAATGAAAATTCGGAGAGTCACGTGCTTTTCGAGTGTAGGCGGCGAGGAGCTTGCGCGTACGTTGTTAGACGCGGCTTGTTTCCCCAAAGACGTGATTTTCGCGTTTCTCTTTTGATGCTTATTTTTAGTCTGCATACTGCTCGAAAGAAACTTTCCTGAATTTCCGAAAGGGAATTGTTGAGGGTCTATAATTGATCGGAATGAAAAAATTTCCTGAAAGAGTCGTAATTAACAGTCGGCCTGAAAGGAAAAAAGTGGAACATCAAGTCATTCTTCTTTTTTTTTTTAATGGGCTTAATGTAAAACTGATAACACAAGAAGAAGAGCACTCTAAATCACGAGGGCGTCCAATAAAGCACAGATTGCAGAGAGATCGGGCCCGCGAGCGTGAGTCCTCCCTCCTCCCCCGAGCCAATTACTGTATTCCGTGTAATTTCTCATTTAGTGGCCCGCTTTCGCTGAGCGCGATCTTTCTGCTTAACCTGCCTGCCTGTTTGTATATATATAAAAGCTAGCTCGGAGAAGCTCGAGGGGGTATAAGAATAAAAGAGCTCGGCGAAATTAGAAATAGCCGTTTTAAGGTAAACAAGGAGAAGAATTAAGGGGGATGAAATTAGGAAGAGAGAGCGAGTGAGAGAGAGAGAGAGTTCGCTTAGTTAAAGTTAATTATGCTCTTTTCTCATTCGTATGATAATGAGTTTCAACTTTTACGGCACAAGACAGCGGAGAGAGAGAGAGAGAGGCTCTCTGCAATTAACAGTTTATACCCCGGACGAATGTTTCTGATCTGCTTACTTCGTAAACTAAGTTATTTCTCTCCCGTCCTCTCTTTCAAAACTTTTTCGTGCAATTATAAAAGATTCGCATAAACGTAATATTCTTTCGTAAGCGCGTGCGAATAAATATTTCTTTTCGACAGACGTCTCGTGCCGCGAAAAATTGTTGATTCGATGTTGCGTGGGAGGGAGGATTTTTTTGAAGGATCCGCGTCGAGCAGCTGCGGCGATAACGCCAAACAGTTTTGCGCCACGCGCGCCGCTGAGGGAAAAATCGACGTTGTGCTTCTCTCTCTCTCTCTCTCTCTCGTGTGTGTGTCTGTGTATGTGTGTATATGTGTGAGAAAGGCAATATTCATAAATCACGGTTATGCGCTTAGAATAAGCAGCCTGCCTGTTTTTTTTTTCTTTCGCTGCTGCTGCTGCCGCGTCGCTCGCGAGTAGCATGAAGAAAAGTGCCTATTTACGAAGTGAAAGAAACGACGATACATCACCCACACTACAGGAAATTCAACGTTTCGCGCTTTATTAATGCGATCGGATTGGATGGATTTTTGCTCACTGTCGATACATCGCGAACATTCAATGCCTCGCGTGTATATATCGATGTCGGACTTTTTTTTCTTTCATCCACTCGTATCGCGAAAGTAATTAAAAACAAAAACAAGTATGAATTCGAAACTGCCCACACGAGCGCACAGAAGTAACAGCGAAAAAATTCGAGGCAAGGTTACAAAAGACAAGAAAGAAGTAGTGGAGAGGCAGCTTTGGTCAGCCGAGAAAGTGGAAGAAGAAGAAGAAGAAGAAGAGGTAGAAGAAGGGGTTGCATTCGCTCTCTTCTCTCGCTCGGGGATCTGAGATTCTATTAAGATCTCCGTAAGTCTTGTTACGGCGAAGGAGCCATCGCCGGCCGCAAATCTCGCAATAAAACAGCCGCCCGCAGAAACGAATACCGCGCACGAGGATACGGCACGTACTACTCTGCCTTGGATATAGCTCTCCTTCTCTTTTTTTTTATTCTTTTTTCTTCTTCTTTATATTCGTCAATTTTTGCATGTCGGAGAAGGAAGCAGTGTGTAATGCCGTATAAATAAAGAACGGAAAGTTTAAGCGTCGACAAGACTAATTTCGCGAGTGACGTTTGCCGCAGAGGATAGGATTTCCGCTACTAATCACGAGACGACAGACAAGCTTTTCTCCTCCTCCCACCCCCCACCGACGAGGGAATAGAAACCAAATACCACTCTAGTCTCGGATTAACTTCCTTCTATACCTGCGCTGGAGAGAGTGTTACAAATTAAATGGGATTTTTCATTCGTTGCCAATGAAAAAGAAACAAAAAAAGCTCTTCGATCGGTCGAGATATAAATCACGCGGCGGCGGTGGCGTAAACAACGGAATGGAAAACTTTGGGAAATAGGAGTAGAGAGCACGAATGAAATGAAAAAAAAACGAGAAGAAGCCGAGAGCCTTTGAAAACGCGAGCGTTGGAGGCTATAAACGCCCTGGCCGAATCAATCAAAACATTAATTGAAAGAGCTGCTGAGAGACAATGGTTTGGGTGGGATCTCCTTTTCTTTTTTTTTATTTAGTCGAGAGATAGCTTTAGAGCTTTTTTTGTTAGTCATCAAATTCTTATAATGAATTTGTGCCAGTTTAGCGAGAAAAGAAAACTAATAAAGAGGTATAAACTCAGTTTTTTCCTACTCGTAGTCCACGATAATTTCGTGAGAAATAAAGGAGTTCATAGTGGGAACGGAAAAGCTCGAGGATAAAGCGGAAATAAGAGACAAAGAGCGAAACAGGCGGAAGAGAAAGAGAGAGAGAACGCGCTTGCTCACCGGAATGCAGCACTCGGCGGAAAAGCGAAGATAAGTGAAAGAGATCGCCGGCAAGAGCGGACTTTGATAACCGTCTGATAATGTACCACAGCTTCTTTCTCCCTCTCTCTCTTCCGATGTGGTTTTCCAACTTAAAAGGCTGCTGCTGCATTAAAAGTTCTGATAAACTTTGATTAGGACACTTGCATTCTTTACTTTTTTTTATTACGTCTGTTGTCATTTGTTTGGTGATATTTCGGATTTAAAGATTATTGTTGTAGTGTAAGGTTAATTCTTAGGAGAAAAATGTACTTTTATTCAGTTTCTGGAGATTCCCTGAATAACATAGAGATGCTGATAGTTATTTTTTTTTCAAATTGTTTTCCCCGGTAAAAGACGACTAAATTCGAATGCTGGAGAAATAACACGACGCTGCCACCTGGCGGATCGGCTAAGGACCATCAGGTCTCGAGTATCTGCAGAAGATGGTAAGAACTCTGAGCTCGAATCTCCTCACGTGTTGTCGGTGTTTCAAAGATTACAAGAATGTTGTAATAATGTTGTCATCGAATTACGCAACGGTAGTTAAAAAAATTGAGAATAATTAATAAAAAATGAAAAATATACTTGCGTTAGCTATTAAAAAATTCTGTTTTTACATTTTATAGCAAAGCAACGTCAACGAATTAAAAAAAAAAAAAAGAAAACATCGAATCTACATATTTCAAGTCAGACACTAATTATCAACAGGAGCTGGTCGAAATTTGAAATTCAAACTCAAGTCTCGCACTACACACAGCCAGCAAGCCTGTGATCTAAGCTCTCGATCTCTCTCAGTCTCGCGTTCATCCCAAATCAACGTTGGCGGCAGCGGCAGCGGTGTCGTGGCAATTAGCGTGACTTTAAACGAAAGCGCGCGCGCGTTTGCGAACGAAATAACGCGATTTCTCGAGGGGTGTTGGTAACGAACTAGGCATTCATTAGACAGTTCCCTCCCATCTGTGTGTTGCTCTGTTTCAATTCGTCTCTCTTTCGCATACACGCACACGTACACGTACACGAATAGCAAAAAAGAGAGAGAGAGAGAGGATAGCTGCCACAGAACGAGAAAGACAGCGCGAATAATTAAATGCAAATCAACAATCAGCGTTGCAACAATCGCGCCGAAATTAAGCTCTCGCGAGAGAGGGAGAGAGAGAGAGAGAGCTTTCATTACTGCTAATGACTGACGCTTTCTCTGCGCCAGGCGAACTAATTATTCCCATACGCAAGCGGCTCAACGAAAAATCATCATTAGCGAGCGGTATTATTATTTGCTCATTTGCGTCGAGACTTCTTCTCTTTTTCTCCTTTTTTTTCCTGCTGCTGCTGTTGTTGTCGAGACCATTCGTTTTCGAGGGCTTAATCGCGCTTGTTTTCGCAGTTCGTTTATGCTTTTTAACTCGCGAATGGGTAGCGTTTATCGTGAGTATTATTTTTTGAACGTGCGGTATTCAAGGTTTCAACAAATAAGTGGCCTGTTTACCATTGAAATTGAGAATAATACGACGTGCTTGTTGTGCAACGTTTACTAAATTGAAAAGAACGTTAAAACTACTGTAATTTGGAATATTGTCACAAAACTGGTGTTGCTGTTTAGCTTGTGACTATTTGTTGTTCATCCTATCGTAAAATAAATTACGCAACGATAATTTGCATACGCTTTAAACGTGGAATAATTATCAAATAATTATCTTCGAATGCATAAGCACGTAACTTTAGACTAATCGAAAAAAAAACCTAATAATATATGTCGCTCGTCACATTACACCTCGAAGAAAATTAAAAAAATTAAGTACTTTTTTAAAAAAAAAATCACGCACAGCCAACGCAGCACATTCCATTCACCTAACCAAACGATAACACATGTACGACGGATGCATATACAGAGGCGAAAGAGGAGAGAGAAAAAAAAGGCGAAATGCAAAACGCAGAAAGAATTGTTGAAAGCACGCACGAACAAAATCCCAAAGCAAAGGCAAAAGCAAAAAGAGAGAAAAAGAGAGTCAAAGCCAACGAGGAAAAAAAAGGGAGGTATATGTGCGCGCTCATATACTTCCGCTTTTAGCCGTGGCTAATTAGCCGCACCAATTTGTTGGGCAAAATAAACGTCCCCTCGCTTTTGCATATACACAAGAGAGAGAGAGAGAAAGAGAGAGAGGCTCAACGCATAGTAGAGAGGAGGACATTCTATAGGCAGCACCTATCTTAACCCCTCTCGAACTTCAAACGAAATAATTAAGCCATTCTCTTTAGATCCGCGGCTAACGAGCACCGCGGAAACTAGTGCCAATTATCGAAATCCCGACGACGACGACGAGAGCTTCCCTCTCTCCCTCTCTCTTTTTTTTATATTCGAGAGCTTTTCTCTCTCGTTTATTATTTCCTTTCTGTACGTGGCGTTAAATTGTCGGAGAGAGACAGAAAAAAAAGAGCGAAAATTGGAAAAACAGTCACTTAAGGAATTGACACGCGACACTCGAAAAATGCCGCAGTAAGAGAGAGAGAGACGGAGTGCAAGTTCAACGCTACGAGAATTGCTGGAGCATTGCCAGATAGTCCGAAAAGGAGCGACCTTTCTCTCTCTAGCTCGTCGTGCTAAAAGGGAGAAAAAAAAACGCGCGCGCCGACAGCCACGTGACTCTCTTCTCTCGCCTCGTGCTGCTGCTGCTACTGCCGCAAAAATCTTTTTTCTCACGCTATCGCTTCGTTTAACTTCCGACACGACTGCTCTTTTTTTTGTCTATGTTTCTTTTTTATTCGAAGATGTAATCCAGCTAATCGAGTACTCACGGAAATTAATTGAGCTTTCAATTTTTTTTTTCCGAATGAAGTTTTCACTGTCACACTCTTCATTCTGTATTTATTTAATTTTAGAAATCTTACTCGTGAAAATAAACCTCACACGAAAAAGGAAAAAAAATCGAAGAGTAATAATAATCACGTTAGTAAAGTACCAGGCATATACGGGATTACGTCGCCGTCGAGGGTGGTATATAAGGCGAAAAGAGAGACACGAAGCACTTGTAAGTAATCTTTCTCTCTCTCTCATCAGCGACATCGGAAGCCATGCGACAGCCCGTCGTCTTGCATGTCGCGCGCGCGAGTGTATAGAGTAATTGATACGAGCCGCGTGACTTTTTGTATCCTTTTACCCGTGAACACCTAATTTCAAAGAAAAAAAAACCAGAAAAAATCCTACCTGACGACAATGAGGATGACGAGGCGGAGCTCTGAGTCGACTTGACGTTGGGAGCAATTTTGGTCTGGAAATGTCGTCTCACTCTAATGGAAAGTCTTTGCACTATTCACGCTATCACCAGAGTCAGTCGGACAAACAGACAGATCGAGGCAGCGAGCGAGCGAGCGAGAGAAAATAGAAGCGCACGCTTCGGCAGCCGGTCGTAAACTGTCGCGTGCGCGGGCCGTCCCCTACGTCGCTGGCGCGCGCGCAACTTGCCGCCCCCTAACGCGCCTCTCCACTTTTTCCTCCGTCGCCCCACTACCAACCGCTCGATCCCCACTTTCATCCGCGCCACTTGCGAGCGCTTCGAAGGGGGCGAATCGAATTTCCCCTACTCGGCTTTCGGCTGCTTTCAGTCACGATGCGGGATTCTCCTCTCTCTCTCTCGCTCTCTCGCTCTTTCATGCCGTGCCTGAATGGGGTGGCGATTGTTGCGGTCGTTGTTGCCGATGCGTATATATACGGGCTCCGTGCTCTTTGTGATTCTCTCGCTCTCTCTCTCTCTGGACTTTTTAATGAGTTACGCGTTTTCTTCTTTTTCTTTTTTATTTCGATGGGGTGCCCGCGATTCTTTTCAAGATTATAATTGGCTTCTGTGATTATTCGACTCCCCTTTGTTTATCGATAACTTACGGTGACAGTGACGATTTATTTTTAGCACGAATTCTATTTTCGACGCAAAGTATTTATAATTTTGGTTGGATAATTGCTGTGTTTGTTTTCTCGTGCAGCGACGAATAAATAATTGCAAGCTTAAATCGAGGAAAACGCAATTACAGGAGGCAATCAAGCGGCAGTCCGAAGCAGCAGATCGTATTTATTTTGGATGAGTAATAGCCAGCGCGCGTATATAGCTTCGGGCAGTGCGCCTATAGTAGCCCCGAAGGCTAGAACAGATGTTACGTAATCCCGAGGGTCATTAAACGTACTAGCAATAGGTACACACAGACACACATGCACTCACGCACGAATACGCGACACATTCGATTATATGTATTTCGGGGGGATTTAGAATACATATATATCTATATGCATGCAGTATATAATCGACAAAAGATCCATCGGAAAAACGAAATCGCAATTAACGGACCGCGTCAATACACACGAAGAGAGCGAGCGAGCGAGCGCGCAAGAATCCCAATTAAGCGGGCGCCGCTCTTAATCGCGAAAGAACCCATCTATTCCCCTCGATTCCCCTCGATTCCCCACTTTCCATAGTGTGCACGTTGAATAATCCCCACTACCACGTACGTATCCCTACTCCTTGGAGCGTCCGACGAAGCCAAGGCCACACCTACCATTACAAAAATTACGCCGAGCGAGCGCGGGGAGAGAGAGAGAGCGAGCTGATTTAGTGGGAGAGCCGCTCGTGCGGGTGGGAGGCTAAGTAATGAAAGGGTTGCACACCCCCCCACTCCACTTATCCTCCCGAGCGCACGCCACGCGGATATACACATACATAGAACACACTAAGACGAGAATCACGGATTCATTCGCCAGATTAAATTAGAAAGGCTACTACTATTACTACTATACTGCTGTTGAACTTCTTCTTATACTTTTTTTTTCTCCGCCACCCTTACGACCTTTTTTTCCTTCTTCTTTATTTTCTTTGTCTTTGGACGACGTGGTCTGTCGTTGTTGAGTGCGTACGTCTGGATTTTTTTTCTCTTCGCGTATAACAGTATTTAATTTGATTGGATTGTTCGGTAATGCGGTGGGACGTTGATTTGATATAGTCGAGGTCAAATGGAATTAGAAATGGAATCGATTTATCAACGATAATCTAATTTCGAGTGTTCGCGACTATTATAAATTTTATCTATTTACGCTGATAATTCGAAATTCTCGTCAATTCCAGTGCATTAAGTTAATTACCAGGTAATTACTTTGGAAATAATTATTTCGAGCAAACGAAAGCATTGTAAAATAATTCGAAACATATAACTGATAGTGACATTATCCTTATCAGATGCGACAGAAATAATTAATAAAGGAACGAGCACGTATAGCGAGTTAATCAGAACTATAAGACAAATGAGTTATTTCGACAAAAGTCGAGGCAACAGAGGCAGCAGCAGGAGACGAAAAATAAATAATAAAGAAATTTCGATTAACGAAATTAGTCCGTGCGCGAGCCGGCGTTATCTCTCAACACCTGGGCGTCCTCACTCTATATATAACAAGCAGGCAGGCAGGCGGGCAGGCAGCGAGGCAAGCGAGCGCACGATTCCGTGCACGTATAGAGCCGAGTTCGCGGCCGCGAAATGGATTAGTCGCACGTAGTGCTCTCTCTTTTAATTATCGCGTGATTTACGAACTGGCCTGATTAAATGGAGAGAGAGCAAAAAGCTCGCGTCATTTCAGAAAATACACGGCGGAATGAAAGAGCGCTGATTGGAAGAGGAGTCTTAATGGGATTGTGTGCTTGGGCAGCGCCGCGCTTGCGATGCAAAAGAAAAGCTATACCTATACCCACCCCCATCCCCTCCCCGATTGATTCCTCCTGTAGCGAGGTTGTATAACTGTTGAGAGGGTAAAATTTCTTCGTTTTGCTATTTTCTGTGTTTGCGTTTTCGAGTTTGTAATTAAGCGTAATTTTATTCATTAGATTTCACCCTACTTGCCAATAAAGCTTGATTGCCAAGTTTCGTATTGTTACACGAGCTTCTCGGCTGATTGCTCGAAGTTTTTAATCATTCTTTAGCGATTGGATGATTAAAAAAAAAATTTCAA
Organism: Galeopsomyia nigrocyanea; assembly: GCA_035047105.1. Taxonomy (NCBI): domain Eukaryota; kingdom Metazoa; phylum Arthropoda; class Insecta; order Hymenoptera; family Eulophidae; genus Galeopsomyia; species Galeopsomyia nigrocyanea. Next base: position 973,124 of record JAWWMK010000020.1, on the reverse strand, counting down.
ATAACATTACGAGAAACGAAATAGTAGTAAACAGCTGAAAAAAAGGCAAAATAAAAGGCTATACAGCAAGATCGAAAGTGAAAAGACGTCGAGAGAAGGAGGGAGAGAGGTATAGAATGGATCCAGGAAGGAAGAGAAGAAAGGTGGCGGTGGGGGAGTAGGACGATGGTGGAGTACTAATCACTTCTGGGGACTTTAATGGAGGTTTTCTGTACGCCGTCTACTTTGTCCTCTACTTATTCTACTCCCGCTCGAGCTTGCTCTCTCTCTCGCTCACTCGCGTACACCACCACCACTGCCGCCGTCGCCGCTGAAAGTGGAGTGCCTCGAAGAAAAGGCGGGCGAAAAGTATCATTACTCGCATTAAGCGAGCAAAAAAAAAAGCCGCAGTCATCCCTCTCTCGCGCTTTTTCCTTCCCTCTTTTTTTTTCCTCTTCTTCGTTGTTTTCTCTCTACTTTACTTTGAGATGGATGCGTTATTGTTTCTGAGTGAGTGATCTTACACACACATACGAACTCTACTTCGCGACTGACATTTCGCGCATATATATAGACAAAAGTAGTTTCTCTATAGCTAAATGTTTCTGATTGTTTGAAGGAAAGAAAAATGTAAGGTTCGAGTAAACACTCGTCATCGTAAATGTATTCACTTCAATTTCCCCGAAATGAATAAAAAAGAAAACAACCCTCGACGAAATGTATACGGCGGCAATCAAACAAAAAGACAAACAGCGTATATATACAAACCCGGTACATTATTTATATTCACGAGCGCACAGTCCACACGCATGTCAAACTAATAAAACAAACAAAAAAGATCATACAAGAGGGAGAGAGAGGAAGAAGCATCATAGCAATTGCGAAAATGTCCGAGTGGATCCCAGACGCATCAGACGCCGAGTGTACACACACACATACACATAGAGAAAGCCGAAAAACTTTTCACTACCCACTCTCCTTCGCTTGGCCGCAGCAATTCCGCTAAGAGCCCAGTTCTCTCACTCACTCTTTCAGCCGCACAATGGAATTAAGAGCCGAAATAGCCGAAGGAGAAAGAGAAAGAGAGAGAGAAAAAAAAGACTAATTCCACTAGAGTGAAATGTATTACGCGAAAATTTGATGGGCAAGTTTGCCGCTCGGACAATTCCCGATATTGATATCCGCTTGCTCCCACCCGACCCCCCACGTCACGTACACTCGCGAATTTCCCAGTCCGCTCTCTCCCTCTCTCTCCCTATTTCATTTCTTCTGCAGCCAACGCCGCTGAGAAGGAAGATGCGAGAGAGAGGAGGAGAAGCGTCCCGAGATTTATTATGCATGGGGCCTGATGTATCGGACATCAGACGCCAACCGCCACCTCCCACGAGAGGAACGACGTATACGACGATATTATGTGTGTGTCTGTCTGTGTGCGCTTTCTCCCCCTTCTCTCTTCTTCTTCTTCTTTTTTTTTTGTTAGACTTTTCTGACGACTACCAGGCTTAGATCTCGTGCGAGTCGTGGACGTGAATGTCAATTGACGGTTTGGATTATTCATGTTTTAAATTTACGATAAATGACTACACTTTTTTTTCAACTGAATTTTAAAAATAAATCTTCAGTCAACCTAATCAAAATTAATATGAAAATAATCGCTGAAATTTTTTTCTAATCACCGTTTACCCAAATGAATCACATACATCCGTCAGACTTATCTCCGACTTTGAATCACTGAAAAATCCCTCTATATATCTCTTCAAAAAAGAAAAGCAAAACAAATCCTCGGTTAAAATTCAAAAATTCCAACGGTATAACGTATATCCTCGTGCCAATAACGAAAGAACAGAAAAAAAAAGGAAGAGGCCAAAAAAAAAAGCAATCGAAGCACATCTCTCGCGCACACGTGACTCTTCCTACACAGGGGATAGCCAAGCCAGTCGGAGAGTCTCTCTATAACCTCCTCCAATTTCATCACGGTCGCTCGCGTCACCTCTCTCTCTCTCTCCTCCCTTCTCTATACTCGATCCCGTATTATCCGAGGCGTGTGCGCCGAGCTCGCTCTTTGGCTCTTACACTCCGCACGTCCATCGCGTCGACTTATTACTTTTCGCGCTCGCGATTGATTGAAGGGGCCGTGCGCGCCAACGCGCCAAGCTTTATTGTTTCTCCCTTTTTATTTCTCCTTTTTTTTCATTTGACTTTTATCGATCGAAAATTTCGATATTGCCCGATAATGCCAAGAAGAAAAAAAAAAAAGAAATCGCGATATAGATCTCGTTAGCTGAAAGTAACGCATTATCGAAGGAGAAAAAAAAAAGTTTTTTTTAAAAACTGGATAAAATCGAGGGAAAGAAGGATGAGAGAGCCCGATAAAATGGGATTCAGTCGTCTTGACGTATGTGCACAACCAGCCACACACACATGCACACAAACACATGTGGGAGAAGAAAAGACTGAAAAGAGCCGAATAACCGATATGGCGCTCTCTCTCCGTCGTGGCACAGATACTAAGAGCTTTTCCAAGCAGACACTGAGAGAGCGAGAGAGAAGCCCGAGGGCTCCATTAGCCGTCGACTTCTGTCTCCCGAGTCCATTACAACGATGAACCATCCATGTATTGTACTATGTATGCGTGTGTTGATTTGTACTTTGGCCATCGATAAATATCATCAGTATTAGTCCGCGTGATGCATATATACGTACTCTCTCGTGAGAAAGGAAGTGAAGAGGAAAAAAAAAAGGAAGCTAATGCTTTTAGCGACCTACTCGCGTCCGAGAAAACTTTTTTCCGGTGGGAGGCCATTAATAATCGGAGCTAGGCAAAAGAGCTTTTCCTCGTTTGTGTTTGAGACGCATCACGCAGTCGCAGTTAATTGAGTGTCTGCGGCTCATTAGTGGGCGAACACGTACAGATCGTTATGAAAGAGACAGAGAGAGGCTTTTTCTCTCTCTCTCTTTCTGAGAGAGAACGAGATTTGGCAGCTCAGACGTTTTACAGTTGAAAAGGACGAAAAATCCAACGCGGGGTTTCATACACTGACTCGGCGGAAAAAAGAGAGAGTGCCGCAAGCTTCACCCTCGTCAGAGAGAGCCTCGAAAGAGAAAATGGATGAGAAGCTTTTATCCTGTGGTGGTCACTGGCCTCTCTCTCTCTCTCTCTCTCTCTCTCTGGGTATTAAATTTTTTTTTTCACTGTATACATTCCATTGAATGATTAATTTTTTTTTCCTCGCGAGTATTGATTTTTCGACTAGCGCACTGCATAAGTTTTTTGGCTACTCTGAATATTCCGCGGCAATGCGGAATGCGCTTGCATAAAGAAAATTGCATCCTATTGCTCCGGTTACAACTTTCCTTTCGGACGAACTTTATCGTATACTCGGCTGAATTATCACTCGGCGCAGCAGAGACGCGCATTATGCGACGACGACGACGAAAAGGTCAAGCGAAGTCGTTGATTTATTCACGCGGGCTTTTTGAATGTTTTATATATCAACGCAGTGTACTCGGCTTGACTTTTCGACGCCGAATGAGAAAATTGCCCGAAACGGAAATAAATAAGCTGCTGCAGATGCTTTTGCTATGCGAGCACGCTGTGATATAGTTCATTTATTCATTTCCTGCTTTTCTCTACGTGCTCGCGCGACGTTCGAGGCTTTTCCGCCTTGCGAAATTTGTTCGCCAAGTGCTTTACGCTCTTTCTCGTCCAAGGGATCGCCGGATTTCGAATTAAAAGTTGGACAGAGTTTTCGAGCTTTAATTTTCGTGATGATGGGTGACCCATTCTCCGATCAATAAAAAAAAAATTTCCTTGCTGAAGCTTATTTTTCGAAATTGAATTTGAAAAGTGTTCGTTAGAATTTTAAGATTGACGTATCTGTCAAAAAAACATTTAATTACAGAGACGCAGATAAAACGAGAACCGCGCACGTAAGCCTTAATACGCAGGCAAGCCGGCTGTTGTGTGTCTGTCCTTCGGGACGTTTTTGAAAAATGCAATAATAGGTCTTTCAGAGAGAGAGAGGAGAGCGGTAATAAATAAATTGCTGAGATCCGCTCCCGTAGCTCGAGGGAGAGAGAGAGGGAGGGACGACGATAATATGAAGAAGTTGGCAGGCATGTAGGGTGGATGGATATTGCTTAGCCGGGCGGCGGCTTGGAGGAGGAGAGCGAGAGAGAGAGAAAGCCCACTTTCCCATATTATTGTCCCCGACCCCTTTCATTCGCGGACTATACGCCAAGCCAACGGATATGAGCTCCGACAACATTCCATCTATCTATCTCGCTCTTTCTCTTTCTTAGTGACTGACGTTATATACGAAAACTGAGTGTACTATAAGTCCTTTTAATGATCGATTTGTTACACTATCACTAACTTCGGAAGAAATGTATCGTGTATTTTCCGCAGAAGAAAGCTTCTTTTTTTTCGAAATTTATTGCAGCAATCGAGTGTCTGGCGTACAAGCTGACTCGGCTCGAATCCGCTGCTGCTGCTAGCTGGCGGCACGACACTTTTGATATCCCTGAGAAAGAACGACGACGACGAGATGGAGTTGGCAATAATTGCCCTATTGACGTTAATAAAACTCGCGACACGAAGTGATACGGAGCGAAAGAAGAAGAAGACGAGAAAGAGAGAAAAAAAAGAAGAAGGATCATCGAGGGCTTTAATGGACATTGACGAGTGCCACTCGGAAACGTGGAATCTATATGAAATTCTTGCGATCTGCGGGACTATTGAATTGGCCACGACGAGACATTAATCTTCGTCGGCTCGTTGCGAAGATGCTTGGAAAATTTTGATTTTAATCAATTTCGAAGTAAAAAAAATAATTACCCTCACCACGCTTTTTGGACTTTGATTACTCACCTGAAACATAAAAAAAAAGAAATTACCCTGATTATTATTTTTCGAATCGAACAACATTTCCAAAAGAATATAATAAACAAGTTGTACAGCAGCGTAAAATCTCTATAGTTGTTAAGCTGACGCGCCACGCACGTTGAGATAAAAGAAGCGCAATAATAAATGCAAAAGTGCGCGTTCACAAGCCCACTCTCTGTCTCTCGTTCTCCCATATTACGCACGCAAGCAAGCCATGAAATAATACTGTCGGCTAACTTTCATGCGAGTACACAAAAGCGCGCCGAAATATGAGCATCGCGCGGCTGACTGAGCAACAACTAGCACGGTAGAGAAGAGAGAGAGAGAGATATCGAAGCGTTTATTAAAAATAGTTAGAAGCTGGAGCCTCGTCAGCGCGCGAGAAAAGAAAAATTCCAATAACACGCGAAAGCGAGTGAGCGAGTGAGAGAGAGAGAGAAGACTCAAGCAATAAATGGAGGCGTGCAGCTAGCAACGCGCGGGGTAGAGTGAGAGAGAGAGAGAGAGCGAGGCGATATTTCACTAGAGTGTATCTCGGGCGGCGGTCTGCAAGCGCGCGAACTTTAATAATATTCGTTCCATCAGGTATCCGCTCTCTCTCTCTGAGGGGGCTCATATTAAGTCGCTTGCAAGCGAGCGAGAATGAGACGTGTAATAAAGTGAGTTTTTAATTTCCCCAGAACCGTGAGCGTAGCCCCTGTCGGCCAGTATTACTAGATAAATCACCCAACGCGTATTTACGCTGTTTTAATAAACGTGCCAACCCCCACCTCGTTAATAAACGTTCTTTGAGATTTTTTTTTTCTTTTCTGTTTCCTCGCAGCGTCGAACGTATATACTAAACAATTAACGAGCGAGATTTTAAAAAGAGAAATTTTTGTGTGTGAGCTGATGGGACCGAAAGAAGAAGAAGAAGAACTCCCTGGGGGGACTCACGACGACCGACGATGGATGGCTTTCAACATGTGTGTTATTACAGCTAAATGGCCTGTGTTCCTGTGTGTTGGTTTTCCAATGAGGACTAATGTTTTTCGAAGGACAGAGAGGATATTGTTTTTTCTTTCCTCGGATGGATTATGTTGCAAAGAGGAAATCTGAATGGAGCAAACAATTTTTTTTTTCATAATTTACAGTCGTAAAAATAAGTGTATCCTGATCGATAGCAAAGTCAAGACACACGCATCCAGTTCATAAAAACTGAAAAAGTCTAATTCTCATTCTCTTCGACGTAATAGACACCCCCTAAATCCCGGTAAACGATTAATGTTGGAAAGCCAAACGATAGTCCGAAAATAGCCATCTCCGGAGAAAGGAAGAAAGTAAGAGATCTCTCAAGCAGAGAGAGACGATTTTGACGCGCCCATTCGGACGGATTAGCGGTTTTAATGCGGCTCTTCCGGTCGTCGGAGAGAGAGAGAGAGATGCTCTCGCATGCGGCTTTACACGACACTCAACATCTGGCACGTATCTTCGGCACTCTTATCTTAACAGCGATATGCATTAAGACTGTTTTTCTTTTACTTTCTATATGTCTTATCGCTTAGCGTTGAGGGTTGCTTTTCGGTATTTTTCTGAGTATACGCGTGCTACGAAGATTAGGTAGGCTATGCTGTATCTTTATTATTTCTGTTTGTTTAAACGCGTAGAAAAAATAAACTGAATTTATTTGAAATGAATTCACGATAACGGTAGATGAAACATTTTTCAACTTCAAACTAACTTATTTGAAAATGAATAAATTCGAAAATTATCATCCATGACACGATAAATCTTGTAAGATTTGAGAAACTCGGTGTAACATGCCTCCAATAAAAAAAGCCGAAAAACGCTTCGTATAGCAATTCACACCAATCACGCGAGCACCCCCATCAGTGTCGTCCTGCGGGTGTCTTCGAGGAGAGCTGATTAGGCGGCAGGCAGGCAGAGATATTTCGAGCGTGGGAACAGCCATACGGCCTGCCTGCCTGCTATGCCTCCATATACATATACCATTTCCATTTTCAAAGCCAACTGTTTGTACATGTACAATTGCCCTTCTCGTTTGTTTATCCTAAAATTCTTTTTTTAAAAAGTAAAAACACTCGAGCTAGAATCATCGTCATCATCACGGTATAAGTATAATTGAAGTGGAAATTGAAAAAGAAAAAAAAAGAGAGTAGAGCGAGAGAGGAAAGTGGTAGATGACCCTTGATAAATAAGCAATGGGGCATTAGCTTGAAAAGCCGGGCTAATATATCCGGGCAGTAGCAGTGGCTGCTACTCTCTCTCTCTCTCTCTCTCTCGCTCTCTGTGCATGGCGCGCGTCTGAGTAGGTGCCCGCATGTTGCATAAGTAAGGGCCGGGCTCAATTATCCTCTGGACTCCCAACGTCCATTAGGCTCTACATATACTCCCGCTTTGCTTCTCTATATACCTCCCCCCTTTCCGAAAATTCGACCTTTCTTTCTCCACTGCGGCTATATGTATATATGTATATTCGGGACTTTCACCTACTACCACTATATTTCATTGGCTTTTTGTTGCTTTTAATGCCTCGCGCCTGGCGTATATGGAAGCGGGCTTTTGGATTTTCCTTTTTTTCCCGAGCATTGTGATGGATTGTTTGAGTTTGCTTTGGAATTCCAAGAAGGGATTCGTGGGATTGACGGAGAATGAAAAATGTTAATTTTTTACTTGATTGTTTTTCGCAAAATATAAACTGACGAAAAAAAAAATTCCATTCATATAAGATCGAACTTATCGAGAACCGCTAAAAACTCGCTTGTATGTCAAAAGCATGTCTCCCTCACTCGAAAAGTGGAGCAAATCCCATGGAGTGTAACGAGAGCTCGTATAATGAAAAGGTTGATAAGCTACGACAATAGTCGAAAAGAAAGAAAAAAAAGAATCGAGGAAATAACTAAGAGCATAAACCTCTGTCTCATTCGTCATTCAACACGTCGCTCCGACAGCTTGACAATCGCTCATTAACACATTTTTCGTCCGTTCTCTCTCTCTTGCCGTTACTTTTTTTTGCATTCACTCGCTCGCTTCATCAGACCTATACAGTATATACCTACGTACACGAACCAACGAACGAGCGAGTGAGAGAGTTCGCCCGATGATTGCAGCCGTATCAATCGCCGCAAAAAAAAAACGTAAGTTTCGCGCGCGAGCGCGGGGTCAGAATGCGTGGTGATTGCCGGAGGGCCGCATAATTGCGGCCTTTGTGGTGCAATCAGCGTCTACTGCCTCCCCTCCCCTCTCCTCCACCTTTTTTTCGCGCTTTTAATTTGTTGCTTGAATGCGCGGGTAATTTTCAATGGTTTTTTTCTCTCTCCTCCTCGTAGTCGTTGTGTATGTGTATGATGATTTTTTTTTCACCCCTTTTTATGCTTTCGCGTTTCCGAATATCGGATTAAGGTCAGCCTTCTGGCGCTACTGCTATGAGTTCGTTAGTCGAGGGACCCTCGCTTGATTTTCTCTCTCTCTCTCCCTTGGCGATTCAAGAAAGTTGCGGATGATCGTTAAGGAACCGACGATTCATTATCGTACTCTTCCAATTGCTTGTCAGAAATAATTTAGTTTGATGAGCTATCAACGCTCTATCTACGCTTCTATTGTTCGTTAAAGCTATAATTGAGTTCTTGTTAGACGCCCATGCTTCAGACAAAAAAAAAGGGAAAAATTCGTGCAGATTAACGCGTCTTAACTTTTTTATCTTGTTTTCTCTTCGCGGCCAACAATTATTATTTCCCTGTAATACGAGAAAAACTTTTTTCCGTGCTGGTAAATTGAATATAACGAGCGCTGCGAATAAAGCCGAAGCGTCAATTTTTCCTTGACACTTGAATAGGCGTATAAAATTTTAACATACATATATTATACGTTGCGCGATCTTTTCACGCTTATTAATAACGATGACACGCGATCTGCGCAGTTTACGCGGCGTGGCGTTGCGGCGCGTCACGATTTTGTATATGTTATTCGCGGCGCGGACTTTACAAAGAGGCTTTGATTGAACGGGCCGCATTGGCGCGAGCGCGTGAGCTCGCGTCCGCTAAATTGAATTTTTCGTCAAAGGTATACATAATACGCCGTGGCATGTAATTACCGGCCGCTCTCTCGTGCGAGAGAGAGAGAGAACTGATGAATAATTCAATTATGCCGGCTGAAATAATAATTGTATTATAATTAATTGAGTTTATCGATTTGCTCTCAGCTTTTGGGGCTTTTAATCTACTTCGCGACCGCGCGCATGCGTGTGAAGAAGTTACAGTTATTGCGTGTCTTGTAAAACCATTGTTGTATTTGGCAAAGTAATTAATACTGCAAAGATAGTAAATTATATTTGATATCAATTGTTTTAATCAGAGGGTTTATTATCGCCACTGAAATATGTTTTTCACGAGGTTTAATTTAGCCATCTACAGTTTAATACAATTTAATACTTCATCACAGCTACTGTAAAAAAAAATATATCATTAATTACTGATCACATTGCAATTCAAAAAAACAATTCGTTACAATAATAGGAACGAAACTCCGAGGAAAAATAAAAAAAAAACTATAAATGCGCGTTAACGAATGTAAAGTTCAACACAAAATCCAAATGAGACTAAAGCGCACAAAAAGAAAAAGTTGTTAAAGAACAAACCAAACTCTCGCGAGGCGGTGGCGTCTGTAGATCATCAAAAACCCGCATCAGCAAGAGCAAAAGACACACACGCACAGCCAAAAAAAAAAGAGAGTGAGAGAGAGAGAAAACGGGCAATTAATTACGCTTGCCCTTGCGCTGATTAGTAGCAAAAGCCCTTTTGGTTTTCTCTCCCACGCAATCAGCAGCTGCTGCACACACATACACACACGTACGTGGATTATTACGCGCCGGTATCTCTCTGTAAAAGACAAACAAGAGGATGTTTTGACTCGATATATATATATATATATATATATACACACACATTCAGAGCCTAATTGTCTGGCTGCTCGGTGGACTTCCGGTTCGTTAAACGTCGTTGAGCGTTCGGCGGCGGCGGCGGCGGGCGGCTGCCTGATGATGCAATCAAGGGAAGCATGATTTTCATCGGTTTTCTCACTCTCGTTAGCCGCACCTTCTGTTTTTCTTTGGCGCCCCTCTCGCTAGATTTTACGTATTCTCCGCGTGGCCTTCCGCTCGAAAACCTCCCTCTCAACTTTTCTAGGACGTAACCAACCCTCCGGCGATGTAAATACCCTACTCCCACCCCGAAAAAAAAAAACATTTTCCCAGATTATCCGTTTGTTTGATCAATTTAACAAAAGTTTAATTAGAACGCGCGAGAATGTTTTGTTTGGTTTGCCGAAGGTATACACATACACGAAAAAAAATGTTAATTCCGAAACGACCTTATTAACTTCACTTGGGAAATAAAAAGAAAAAAAAAAGAAGGAACACGCTGTATATAGCGAGGCCGAAACTCTGCGAGTGAGCCAAATGGAGTCGCTCTAATTAACTCGCTCGAAATTTTTCACTGTTCTCTCGCTCGTACTCCGAGGGATAAAAAACATGGTATAGCGGCACTCTTGAAATAATACATCGTCGTGGTATAAACTGTGCATCAGCGCTAAAAGCTGTCATTTGCTGTAATCCGGAATTATGGAGATTCGCGCACAGCGCGAGACTGTCGAGTCGTTCGTTCGCTCTCTCGTTCACTCTCTGATTGCACGACGTTAAAGCGAAAGAGAAAAGTTTTTTTTTCTTCGTTTTTTTTATGAGAAGTTAGTTTGTGGTGATTGATTTGAACGTTTAGCTAGTATTTGGTGTATCTTGATTACAGTTGTATAGTCAAAATTAGTTTCCTTTTTTTGATGATCTATGGAATTTACTATAATATTCATTCAAGGGAAAAGTAGACTACCATAAGGTAATAACATATCAGCTTTCTAAATTTCGATTGTAATGGCATTACTAATATACAAAAATTATCAGTTCTAAATATTCTTTCGAGTTACTTATATTTTATTCAAATGATAAAATTACTACCACATCTTATTATTTATTTGCCATCTATCGGACGTAAAAGCAGTTGATTATTTGAGAGTAAATAAACGACCATCACAGGATATTATTTGTCATATTCAACATCTTTGAAGACGTTTCACTTTGATTGAAGGCTAACGCTGAATTTTAAAATCAATATTCTATATAAAAGTACAACATTGTAAAAAAATATGATTGTACATCATTGTTCTTTGTACATCAATCATACTCGTAGGTGCACGTCACATAAGAAAATAAAACAAGAATCATTTGAATGAGACATTAATGAAATGGACGATGAATGAAAGCGATATAACAGTATATACGATACGTATGTAAGAGTGATACACAGTAGCCGAGAGAGCGGACGATGAATGGAAACACCATCTCAATGAGCCGCTCAATAAACCACGTAACTCTCTTGGTCACGCTCCTCGAGCAAATGCCGTCGACGAACGCTTGACTCGAAGACCTTATCCCGCAGACAGAAGAACATTAAAGGAACGAGAGAAGAAGAAAAAAAATAATGTAATTGGACGATGGAATCTCCATTAAAGTACTTCTACTGCGACAAAAGACTCGACCGAGTTATTTTTTTTTCCTCTCGCCTGTCTCGCTACATTAACAGGCATAAATATTCATGTCAAAATTTTTCATTGCACAAGTCAGATAAGCACGTAAATATCAATCACGAATTTTCCAGAAGAAGAAAAAATAAAGCATACGTATCAATAATTACGACCTTAAGCAGAAGATTACAGAAAAAAAAAGATTATAGCCCATCAGGCGAGCGATTGGCTTAATTAACGTTCTATTTGCTCGGACGTTAACGAGCGAAATCCAAATATTAATCGCACCGAGGCGAAAGAGAAAAAAAAAACGTGAGCGAGAGAGAAAGAAGGAAAAGGAAAAGAGAAATCCAATTTCCCCTCTCGCTCTCTCTCCCGCATCGCAACCCTTTTTCTCTTGCGCGCTCGCGAAGCAAACATTTAATCCACAGCCGCTGGGCAACTCTGACGGGTTATAATGAGCTGCTCATTAAGAGGCTTTTCTGTATATATAATCGACTGCCAGCTGCTCGCGTTCCTATGATTATCGATGCTTAGTTATAATCGTTGAATTTTTTTGATGCATCGTATTTTTTACTTACTAGTAGTCTCTATGAGCGCTGCGTGCGCTCAATATTTATCGAATTTCAAAAAGTAGGTGAGTAAGTTTGATAAAAAGTTATAAAAGCAACCGAAACTAAATTTTCATCAAAATCTAAAATTTTTTAAACTGTTAAAATTGCAGTGAATTTGGTCATTAATACATATTGCACAGAGTCGCCATACGGTTAGTTCTCGTCTTTTTATGATATAGTTCTAGATATTCAAGCCCAATATCAAGGGAAAATTTGTTAAGAATTTATAAGCTAGAAAGCTTGATTTTCAAAAACTGAAAATGATCTCAATTTTATTGAACTTTATTCATCAATATACATTGTTCAGAGTTGCCATACCAAATAGTTTCCTTAGTTTTTATGATACTAGTAGTCTCCATTTAGTAGAGTATTTAAAAGATTTTCCTCCCAATGTTTACTCTTTTCATCTCCAGAAATCACAATCCATAGAGGCTTCACTTTTCAAAATTTTCTTTCTTAGGTAAAGTGCTACCTCTAAGTAATTTTGAAAAAATAAATTCTACATTTAAGTAAACATTATTGTATTTCATCAGATAATTTTAGTTGAATCAGAAGTGCAACATTTTTTTTCGACAAAGGCCGGGGGAATTTATCATACTATACCCGCACGTCGGCAGAAATTCCAAAAATGACAAACGCACGAAAGTCAATCCATTAACGAACGCAATTTTTCGGTGAAATAGCCACACTCCTCAATATCACGCACGAGTCGTTTTAATTCCCGACCAGAGAGAAAAAAAAAAACGAGAGAGAGAAGCCAATCCACGACAACGACTAATCATCGACCCAACCCGACTCCCAGGCATTAGGGTATTAGATTTCAAGCACTCAGCCATGCGTGTCATTATAAAAAAAGGAGTGGAACTTTGATTCGCTTTCACATCCGCGTAATAAAGGAAATATATCAGATTTATAAACAAAAAAAGATTCTGCTGTGGTTAGAAAAAAAAATTTGACTGGACGGTAAAAAAAAATCTGAAAAAAGCACGGGAATAGAGATTACAGCTGGTAATCGTGTAATTCGTGTAACGAAGCTTACCCCGCTGGAAAGTAAAAAAAAGTGCTATTTATTCAGCAAGCTCTATTATTACAATCTTTTGTTCTACCACGTTGATGAGATTTTTTCCTCAGTGTAATTTTTCTAACAAAACTAAACGCGATTTCTCTTTTCGACAAAACATTTTTTTTTGTGAAAAGTGCAGCTTTAGCGCAAGCACATAAAATGCAAGCTTACGCGTATATACACACACACACACACACATTGAGAGTAAACATCGTGCACGGCAGAAGTGAAACCGAATCCGTAGAAAATCATAACATCGCGTTTTAGCGTCGTAAACACCAACGATCCGACCTACATTGGTACGACGACGACGACGACGACGTGTAGCACGTTTTTCGCGCTCTCTCGCGCATTTTCTGCTGGCGCTGCCGGTGCCGATAAAACCTTGCGCTTCATGCGACGTTTGAAAGAAACGCGGAATATTTGCGACTTTTCGCGCGCTTTCGGACGATTATTATCGCGCGTTGTAAATTTTTCGACGTCGTCTATAAATATTTAGATCGTTTAGAAATTTCGTAAATTGAATTATTGCTCGTTTAGTTGTAGAACGAGAACGATAATTTCAGTTCTCTCTCTCTCTGCATATTTTATTTCGATAATATGCTAAACGATGCGAAGGGCAAAATCCTAGTGGTGCGGTCATATCGATTCGAATCACGTAATTGCATTTGCGCCAGATTCATTATCATAGCCTGCGGATAAGGTGGGCAAAAAAGAAAGTCGAATGAGTTATTTAACAGATGTACGCGATATCATTTGAATATAATATCTGCTGAATTGTTCATTATCCGTATATATAGCGCCAACCTCCCCTCTTCCCCCATCGTATAATGTATCTCTATTACAAAAGCCAATTCGATAAATGCATTTCCACCTATTCACGTGCGCACACCAATGTACGTACATGTATATTTTATTCCTCGGATAGATATTGGCTATTCTATCCTGCATGTATGTACTTCTATTCCGGTAATTACAACCAGCTAATATCCGGTTTGTGCTTTTATATTACATAACAGAAATTCAACTCGGGACGTACGAATTGACTATTTATTGCGAACTGTAGTGCGCGTGTAAAAACAATAATTCTTGGAGAACCGCAATGTTGAAAAAAGCCCGATGAAAAAAAAAAAGAAAGATCCATTTACCGAAATAGCGTACAATAGCTCGAGCGCGCAAATGAAAAAAGCTCGCGCCCTGCTACCTCGACACTTAACGCGCGCGCGCGTTGCATTCTATCGGCAATATTGCGCCTGGTAATTTTACTAATGGGCTGCCTCTGTTTTCTATCTCTCTCTCTCTCTCTCTCACTCGAGCAGCGTCGCGGGTAGAGTGTACGCAGCTGCCTGCTGCCTCCTGCCGCCTGCGCGACTTTCAATGTTAATTGGCAATCGAGGCCGTTCGGGCTAAGTGATACCGAGAATAGCGTCGATTAAAAATTGATCTTTATGCATCGTTTTTTTTTTTCTGTAGGTGCGATCTCACGTGACGACTTGCCATTAGAAGCGTGTGTGTGCGCGTGCGCAAATTAATTAATGAAAAATGAGGGATTACTTTCGACACTCGCGTGTATAATAGACTGCGCGACAAAAAAATTAGAGAGAGGGAGAGGGAGAAAACAACAGAGTCGAGAGCTAATGGAAGAATATAAAAAGAGCGTCGGCTGGGCGCTCGGAGCTCATTACGCCGATCGATTTATTGCAGTTTTAGCGAGAGAGCGAGAGAGAGAGGAAGCCAAAGCGCTAATGGCGCGAATGCTTTAAAGTGTTATGTGAAATTGACCAGATGGCCTCTTCACTCGCCAACATCCCTTAATGAGCGCCAGCCCACGCGCGCGCGCGCTCCACGGGGCTTTCAGTTTTGATGACGCATTACGCGCACTCATTAATTTCTACTTTCATCTCTCTCTCTCTCTCTCTCTCTCTCTCTCTCTCTCTCTTTCCTACCCTGCAACGACTTTTGCGAGTTTTAATGCTTCTTTTTTTTTTCAATTTCTTTTTTTATTTTCAATTTTTGTTGCAATTATTTTTAATGACATAGTCGTAGCCAAGTTTCGCCGCAACATTGAACGTCATCAATAAAAAGAGAGAGAGAGAGAGAGAGGTAAGAGTGCACTTTACCGCGTGGAATCATCTAATACACTCAAGTCTTTCGACGTCAAAGAGAGTAGCTCTATAGGCAGGATCCATTAGCGTCGGTATATATATACTCGAGAGCCGCGCGATCGGTAAATGAACTTGGCAACTTGGTATTCTTTTTCTTTCTTTTTTTTTTCTTTAATCCCGTTGAACGATAGATATAACGCATATCGAGCTCTCGAGAGCATTGTATATGGATGAGGCAAATATGGGAAGTTTATTAACCGCGAGATAGGTGTCCTGCCATTAGCCTGATGATTTTATGGATAAATTAGAAGCCCTTGGGAAACTATTAGCCGCTCAACTCCGCTCAACTCCGTTATTACCCTAAAAGGTTCATTACACTTTCGCCGCTTGCAATTAATGGCCATAGGTCGGCAACGTATGTGTGTGTGTATGAATCTGAGTATGTGTGTGCTCAGAGGCTAATTCGTTTTTGGCAATCGGCATTATTAATCAATCTCTCTTGCTGGCGGGGATTATATGACGAGCGAGACCAGCACCGCGAGAATGCTATTTTTGGAACGTTATACCCGTTGGCTTCGTTACGTGTGCGAGAGTGAGAGAGAGAGAGAGAGAAGCTCGCTTGATTGGAATCGTTGCTAATGCGTGTGCCGCGATTGTGGAAGGAAATTTGATTGCCGCGCGCGCACAGCCAGACAGCGAGCTTTCGCGGAGGGATATTAAGGGATACGCTTGCTGATTAATGAGAAATTATTCATTTCGTGGTTGATGCAAGATTTCCACCAGGGCTTGGCTCAGATTGAGTTTTACATCGCTTTGTACGCTAAAAATTCGAGATTGAATGTGGAAAAAATTTTTTTTTATGAATTCTGCTGTTATGAAAATTTAATCAAATTTTTAGTTAAAGTATTACTTGTTAATTAAAACTAATATTAGTTATCAGATTAACAACCTTATCAGATCAAATTTTTATCAGATTAACAACCTTCCTTTACGCAATATATCTATTTAACTTAAGAGTCTCAAAATTTTCCATGACATTATCATGCCAAAGATTGCCAAATATAAGAGTGCAACAAACTATTTTCACCAAGTGCGCGTTAGTATCCCTCTACCAATCACAATCGAAACTACATTCTCGACTATCTTTATCGCGAACTAATTTCCGTTATAAAAATATCGCATCAAAACAAGCCGAACAATTCAACTATAACCCAGTTAAACGATCGTAGGATCGTATCCTCTCGCTTGAATCGTCAATTTTCCGACACACGCTCACAGGGGGGGTTGAGCTAACCCATCACACACAGGCTCACACATACACATGCATAGTCATGTCTATAGTGCGGCCGAAGGAGATGAGGTGCATGGTAGCAGAGCAGTGGCAGCGGCAGCAGCGCAGTTACTGATTTAACGCGGGACAATTGAATCCAATTACAACGAAGCGCTCGCTTGCAGTGCTTCTCAACCGCAAACGCTCGCGCGCACGCGACGCGTTTGATGGATTTTTTTTTTTCGTTTGGATTGTGCAAAGCCTCTCTCTATCTCTCTGTGTATTTTTTTTTGTCAATCAAAGTAACAAGCTTGCACAAGGCTTGTAGCAGAGGGTAGCGTTTTAAGTAACCGCAATCCCATTTCAACGCCGCGTATATAGCGAGACACGGAAATTGCGAGTCGTCGCGTAGCAGCAGCGGCAGTGTCGAAATTTTCGCTATATCTGTATAGTACTCCGATTGCAGTAGCTCGATATCAGTTTACCGACGACGACGCGCTATCTATTTTATCAATTAACAAGCTTGCTAGTCTTTGTCAGCAGCCCCGCGCCGCGCAAGCTCTACAACCTATATATTCCATTTAAAGTGCGAGAACTGCTTCGTTTATCTTGATTAATTTGCGATGATATTGCTTTTTCAAATGTCATTTCACCCTTTTTTTACTGACTGATGAATATTACTTTTACACGCGTATTAAAAAAGGGGCCTTTCTGATTACGCGTGGAAAAAAAAAGAGGGAAGAAAGATTCGAGCGTAATTTTGATGAGCTGCTAAAGCCAAAAGGGGCTAATGAAGCAAAGAAGATACGCATCGCAATAGTAGGTCAGCCAATCAAGCACGAGCCTTATCAGAGCGGCAAGGGGGGGTTAACACGGCGGCGCGTCTTGGCAATCCCAATAAATTAATCAAAGCTCGGAGGTTCTCTCCTCGGCAGCAGCAGCAGAGTGTACCTCCCGCCCTCTCTCTCTCTCTCTCTCTCGCTTGGCTCTCGTCTTGCATTAACGACGCTTATAGCGGCCGCGTAATCCGTCCGTCTGCTCAGCCACGCGACGACGACGACGACGACGACGACGACGCCCGCCTGCGGCTGTTCGTTAGGGGCCGCATTGTCCGCTAACTAAGTACAGCGCCTCCACCCGCACACACATACACATACATACACATACATTGCCGAGCCAACGATCTCGCTCTATATAACCACGATGGGGGTGTATAGTAGGAGAGTTCCTCAACCCAATCCAACCAAGGCCAGACTCGGAACGCGAATTTTCGGCACCCCTTAGCCTCTCGTTTGTGCTGGATTTTCAATGGGAATTTTGTGCGGTTATTTACTTTTTGTGCTGATGATTAAGTTGAGTGAGTGAGTTTGATTTATCAGTTGGGGTGATTTTTAATTTTTCATGGCATCAGAAATTTATTAAATTTCAGTATGCAATTCGAAAATCGTGTACGTAATATCATTTTTTTTTTGTATTGAAAAGGTTTAAATATTAATTTAATTTGTTTCGAGTTTTTTAGAAGTTAATGATTAGGATAATGCTTAAATACTATAAACTTGAGAAGAATAAATTGTACGTATAATATATTTATAAAATTTGTTGACTTTTTAGAAAGTATTGGTTAATATGAAATAAGCTATATAGCATTATACCTGCGCATTCTTCAACTCCCTCTATCGATCAAATTCGCTAGTAGAACCAAATATTTCAAAGTTACTAAGCAGTTATTAAAATTCATTCTAACCCCCCCAAAGATTTCTCAATTTTAACCCGTTAAATCCTCTAAATATTTCTCTTTTGCCTGCCGCGCCGAGAGTGAGAGCCAAGTCCTTTTAATTCATCTTTTCTCTCTCTCTCTCTCTCTCTCTCTCTCTCTCTCTCTCTCTCCCTCCCACCCTTTTATTGGATCCGCGAATAAATTACTCGCGAAAGATCGAGAAAGATAATCCCGAGGCTTCAATGCAAACTGCGAGATAAGCCCCGGGCTTAATTAATCCCATCGTGCGCTCGCCATTCTTTATCTTTTTTACTCTCTCACTCTCTCCTCTGCACCAAGAGTGCATACTCCCTCTCTCCCTCACTCTACCGATAAATTAACTTCCAGCGACTTTTAACTTTCCAACCTGAAAAATCCAGCCGATTGTGCAGATTTTTGTTAATGTGTGATGGACACGTGGTTATAGCTTTTGTATAATAGAATTACTTTTTATAATTAATGATTGATGATTTTTTTTTTACATTTAGGAGAAATTTCCATTTGCAAATATACGTGTCCAGCTATAAAGAAAACTCGTTGTGAAATCGGTATAATTAGTTAACCAATTTTTCTTGTCGTACCAATTATATCAGCAGAGTATCGCATTAGCAGTCACGTTTTTTCCTACCGAGTCTCCCTCATCTAGCCAAATCTAGAAACACTAAACTACCACTAGCAAAAAATTATTACAATAAACTTCCAATTACTCTTTCATCATCGAATCAAACAAAAAAACAAAGTATTAAACCCAACCACTTCATAGAAAAAATTCAGCATATACACACACAATCGTGTCTAATTTTCCGCGTAGCTATAGCTCGTCAATCGTTTCTAATTTAAAATCGCCAACACGTACTATCGCACAGCAGCAGTAGCAGCAGCAGCTGCAGAGTTTACAAATGAGAGAGAATAGAAAAAAAAACAGGGCCGCGAGGTGTAGTAGTAGTAGTCGCAGCCCAATCAAGAAAGCTTGCACGAAACGCGCTCGCTCGCTCGTCGCAATCAGCAGCAGCAGCAGCAGCAGCTCGAAATCAACAAGCTAGGTACGATTGTTTCTAAGCGCGGGGCGAACGAGCCAGCTAGCTCGAGCACTGCCTGCATGGCGAGTGGAACAAGTGTCAATCAGCAAGCAAAGGCGGCCTGCTCTACACCCCCACCCTCTCGGCCCATTCAGCGCAATCAGAGAAGCCAAAGCCACGCGATCGAAGCCGATCCCTTATATACCCCCATCCGTCGACTTTTTTTTTTGCCTGCTCGTGCATGAGTTTTTGCTACTGTACCTACATGCGGTGGCGGCGGCCGCTTGCTGCTGCTGATTTTTCGAGTTTATAGTCGAGGATTTCTTGCTGCGGCTTTCCGCGAATATTTCTCGGTGTGCGCGCGGCTGTGGTATGTTTGTGCGAGCGCTCGATCGAGCGTGCAATGCACGGAGGCAAAGTTTTGAAAATTCCGAGGAGTAGCTTGGAAATTCTTCTTTTTTTTTGTAGGGAGCAGTTTAGCTCGTAGAATTTGCTCGTGCAATGCAGCGAATAATTTGCAAACTATTTTTTTTAAATTTTAATAATTAACGAATTCAACTACCGTCGCAAACATTTTCTGGTCAAGCCTATTATAAACTTCAATCATACCAAACCTCAAGTACAACCCACATAACATAAATTCCAAGAAACTCTTCAGCAAAAGTGCCGAATAAGGCAAAAGTAAAAAAAAAAATAAAATAAAAATAGCACAGCACATAATATATCGTCGAAAGCATAACGAAAGGCAGTGGACGACGCGACGTAGGGCAATTTGTACAGCAGCAGCAGCACGGCTACCGGTTTTTCAGAGAGCGCGCTACTTCTATATAACGATAATTCCTTTGTCGTCGTCGCTTTCGCGAACCGCGCGCGGCCGCGTCGGCTGATTAGCGCACTGAATGGCCCGTGACTAATGCGTCCCGACGAGTTTTTGATCCCGCGCTGCTGCTTTTGTCGCTTAGCTTCGTCATACCGCGCTCGTTTTTGATTCAAAAGACTTGCTGCTGCTCTCCCGTTTGTCACATGCTTCTTCTCTTCGTATACTCTCTTGGAAATTCACTGAATCGCTTGATTTTATATACGTTACAGTGCGTAAAACTGCGGAGTTTCTTTGAAGGCTATTGAGGAATTTTACTTGTAAGGGTGAGGCGATTAATGAGTGCAATTTGTAAAAGTCCAAATAAAAGAAGCACGTAAATCTAAACTAGGTTTTCGAATTGTTCGCAGTGTTGCGACTGAAGCGGAATATAGTTTTAGCCGAACGACTAAGGTATTCGTAGGGTTCTTGGTTTGGCCTTTATCCCAACAGCAGCGCAGCTATGTAAATAAGCAGTGAGTCGCACTTTGCAAGACCTGCGCGAAATCGGTCTTTTCGAGCGTATACCAGTCTTAACGGTACGGCTATTCCTAAGTCCGCACCTTGAAATAATACAAGGAGTCTATACGGTCGCTCAGTTCGTATCGGCTTTTCCAATAGTGAATGTTTGTTTATATTCCGGTAAGTTGTAAATTTCGAACAATGTTATATAAAAAAAAGAAGAAATAACTTACCACCACAGAATCAGCCGTAGGAGACGAAAGCCGCTACGACAGCATCGCCTGCAAGCACAGAAACAAAAGGAAAAAGCTTGTTAACGTCGTTCGAAAAAAAGAAAAGAAACGGAGCGCTTGCGGTCTATTAGTTGAAAGCCAACGAGAAGCCGCTTATTATCAGCTTTTCCGCTAAAAGAACTGTATGAGCGCGGGGGCCGCTTTTAACGAGGTTCCAAGAGCGCGCAATCACTTATCACTGGCTGCGGCGGCGGTGCTCGTTTGTTTTTCGACGCGGATATGCCCCTCTACCTATCCTTCGCAGGTGAAAGAGTGCCCGCATCGACGATAAGCCTACTTTGCATTTACGCGATTCCTTTTTCTTTCAACGTTGGTTTGAAAAAATTTGTGACTTATACGAAAAAAAAAAACGAATAGACAAATTTCCGTTTAGCTGCAGGTGAATTTTCAGAAAAAATAGGGTATTCAATAGAAGAAGCGCTGGGGATACAGAATAAAAATACGAGGTCACACACATAGTAACAGAGCAGTAGCACATTTGAATATGGCTGTTCAGTCGCGTGTGCTATAGGTGTACGCGTGGCTGTATGAGTACGTGTGTGTGTGTGTGTGTGCAATCTCTTGAGAAAGCGAAACTGCCTCTCAGTGGCGTGGCAATCTCCTTGGATCCAATATCCGAGTTTTTTGACAGCAATTTCGGTCACGTCCGATAATATATCTGGATCATTAATATAAAGCTTCTCTCTCTCTCTCTCTCTCTCTCTCTCTCTCTGCCTTGCCTTTTCCCCTCCATTCGCGCGAGCGGGCTCCTTCGCTCGCTCGCTCGCTCGGGAAAATTGCTTTTCAATCCCCGCCGGCCGATATGACACCCCCTTCTCTCTCTCACTCACACATAGATGCCGCGCATCCCTCTCACTCTCGCTCTACGTGTGCGCAAGCTCCGCGCAAGCTTGCGAGAGAGAGAGATGAAGACGAAGGTTGCCGCTGCTGCTGTGTGTATACCGTCGAGTTTCGCGATGAGACAGAAAACTAATTTGTTGCGTGCGCCCACTCGGGTACGAGAGCGAGAGAGCGAGAGAGCTGTATAGATGAAATTTTCCTTTTTGGAAAATTGATGAGGGCTTATTGCGTTAAGTCGACTCGATACGTGTGCGCGTGTGTGTTTGTGTCTGCCTGTGTCTCCTTGTGTTTTATAAATAACCAAGCTCTCTTTCTCTCCTTTTGCTCTGCCGGCATAGCGGTATAAAAGTGTGTTTAACTTTTTCGTTTAACGCTTTCTTTTCATCTCGCGCGCGAACGGGGATATTAGAAAAGTTTTGATTAGATCTTTATCGCTTTAAATGAGAACTGAAAAGACTCGATCAGTTGGCTTTTAGACACGCAGAGATATACTTATTATATGCATCGAAATTGATAACAGCCTTGCGGCCAATAAATCAAGTAAACAAAGAGAGAGAGAGAAAGAAGAAGAAAAAAAAAAGAAATAGCTGACGCGACGAGAGCTAAAACTAATTCGAAGAGAGGAAGAAAAAAAAAGTAATCTCACGAAGAAGGTTTCAAGGTCCAGCGTCGTCGGCAATAAAAATTAGTCGATATAGGGAAAATGAGATCGACGGCGGGGCGAAGGTATAAATATAAAAAAAGAGAGCATCTATAACGGGCACGCGTAACGGGAAAAAAGGAAGCTAACCCACCCACCCTCTCTCTCTCTCCCTTTCCTCCCCACCATAAAGATCTCTCTCGCTCTCTCCCCTGTTCTCGATCAGATAAAAAATGTATTATAGCCGCCCATGATACAGAACTCAATACCGACGCGCTCGCTCGCTCTCTCGGCTCACGACGATGATGCCGAGAGATGGATTTAAGTTTGTATTTCGCAAGTTTTAAAGTTTCGATTTTTTTTTCTTCTCCTCTGCCTTATACTTCTACGCCCAAAAAACACCGGAGGTTTTTTTTATGTAGCTCCTTACTACGAGATACATATATATACCGTGGATCTCTATCTCATTGTCATTCTATTTTCTTTCGGGGATTTCGCCTACACGAAGATACTCTGACTTTTATATGACATCCCTTTTTTTGGGAGAATTTAACGAAAGCCACACATCCCTTATATGTACGAAAAAAAAAAATTCCACCGAACAAAGACCAGAGAAAGAGAGAGAGAGAGAGGAGTCCGGTGGTATTATATATAGAGGGTCTGTTGGCAATCTGGCTAAGATGCAAATCGAACTACGGCGCGAGTGGCGTTAAAACGTATCCACTCAGCCGAGGAGGAGGAGGTGGAGTAGGAGACCGAGGGGTAATTTTATCCGCACTTAGCAGATGGATTCTCTCCCTCCTTGATGCTTCTATCTATGTCTTTCTTGCTTACGCGCGCGCATGCCTTCTTCTTCTTCTTCTTCTTTTAAGGGCCGCGTGGCTTTCTTCCGCAACAAAGTACATTAAACATTTATGGTATTTTCTTTTACGACCACGCTCGGGCTAACCTTGCTTTTGGATATATATTTTTTCTTATATCGACAATTCGCTACGTTTAATATGTTTGTAGAATTACTTTTCTTTTTTTTGCGGGTCAGTCGATGATATATACAAAGATCAGCAAGTCGCGTCGCGCGACGAAAGCCCCATGTAAAAAACTGCACCCACTCCAGAGAGCCGCAAACGAGCGTCAATCAACGTTTGAAACAACCAAATCTCCAAGCAAACTCTAACGAATGCCGAACGAACCTCATCAGACATTCGTTTGACTCTCTCTCTCTCTTTCGCTTCTCTCGTAAAGCAAAAAATAAAAAAGAATCATCGTGTCATTGTTGCAGTAGGTAGTTCGACCCCTCGAATGGCAATAGTACACTTCGTCAAAGCGTTCTCGTTCTTCCCGGAAGCGGACGCGCTAATTAACGAACGGAGAGAGAGAAAGAGAGAGAGAGAGAGAGAGAGCTCGCAGATGCTAATGCGATTGGCCGCAAAACATCAAAGGCTTCGGTACCGCATAATGAAGAGCATCCGCGTGCGGCGAATGAAGAAGAAGAAGAAGAGAGAGAGAGAAAAAAAATCCGCGGCGGCGACATGTGTTTCGGCGTATAACCCTCGAGATGCGAAGCGCAAGAGGGTATAACGAGTAGAGGAATTAATGGCGGATGCTTGCTGCGGTATAAGGGAAGAAAAAAAATTTTTCGGTTTGGAGATGACGAGAGCAAAGAGACACGAGACTCGCGCGATTCGTTTGACGGGACAGCGAGCTTTATTAACGATGGCTTACTTTTTTTTCTTTTTTTTTGTCAAACGGAAATCGGCCGATCTTATGTGAATATTCATTATATTCCCTCATCATTATTCTTCAATGGTTACAGTTGCACGTTGGATGCTAATTAATATAAGTGCAGCGAGCATTTATCATGGAAAATGATACCGAAAGCTCGAAAGTACACGAAAGCTTCAACGCTCGAATAAATCCGCCGTTGCGAAAAAAAAAAAATTAACGCCTCTCTTCGAAATTTTCCCAGAATACGAGAGAGAAACTATACGGTATAGCAAAGAAGGCAAATTACAAAAAAAAACAAACCTATAGCGCAAGAGACCGCGCGTGATTTACACTGCATTGCTCAATCTGAAAAGGCATAGAAAAAGACATCCGCGTGCACATACAAAGAGAGACAGCAAAAAAAAAGCAGTAAACAATAGGTCCGATGGGAATTTTCGACTACAATTCTCAAAAATAACCCGCATGCGAGAGCACGCAAAAAAAAATTTGCACATATATATATCTCAGCGAGAAGACTTCAGGACTTATTGTTGCGATATATACACAAGGGGTACGTACACTCGCGCGCACTGGGTAATAAGATAGCCTCATTTTCTTAATTAAGCTCCAGGAGAGCGAGAGCGCGCGCGCCATTTTCGAAATTGAGGCGAAGCGATTCGCTCGTTAATTAGGAAAGTGGCTCTCTCTCGCGCGCGCACGCGTTCTCTGATTGAAATTTCAGCTACTCCCCGAGAGCGTGCGCGCGAGCGCGGGCTTTTTAAAATAATTAGAAGAGCGGATTTTGATAATGCGAGTGCGAGGCGTGTGTTGTTAAAACGAATGGTGCGTCGACGCGCCTTTGCTTTTTTCTTTTCTTTTTGTTTGTCTTTTTGTAATGTCGTTCGCTATATGAGCTCCCGCCTTTTTTTCGATCGTGTCAGGGTATAAATGTGTTATAACGCCTTTTCTTTCTTAGTCACGAGCTTCGTACTTGAATTTTTTGTGTTAAATATTTTTCAGTTAGGACGAATGGTTATTTTTATTCATTTTTTTTTGTTACAATCATTTCTTAATGATTATGTAATAGAAAGCTTGACAGTTTAAAGAATGAAATAAACGTTTGAAGCTACAACAAAATTGATAAAATATACATATTTAGACGATCTACATCAATCGTTCACTATTCATTTTATTAATAAGAAATTTAAAATACTGCTGACATCTTTATTCCATTTTATCAGGTCATTGTAAAAATTATAAAACTCCAATGGCTTAATACTTCGTTTTCACTTCAACCATATCCGCACTAATTCAGTGATCACTATTACACTCGCTAAGCCCATTGCCATCATGGAAAGAAAAAAAAATCACGCAACCCTTTACAAAATAAAAGAGAACATTGGAAAAACAAGCTCTTGTATGTACGCAGGGATATAGAAAAAGGAGCAGAGAGAGAGAGAGAGAGAGAGAAAGCGGCTAACTGGAGTAATTCTATTGCGCTCGGCGACAAATTGATATAAACACTAATGCACTGGGAGAGAGCGCTGAAAGTTTCAGCCCCCGCCGGAATCAAAATAATGGAGCGCTGTGATAAAAAAAGAGAGAGAGAGAGAGAGGAACGCGTGGCTCGTTAAATCTGCTAATGCACCGAGCGAGTAACTATTTTTCCCTTTTCGCGCTCGTGGGGGATTTTTTTTGCGCGCGCGCCATCGTGAGACTGCGGGAATTTTAGTGCGAGAGCTTTGCGCCAAAGCCGCGTTTTCGTACTTTGCGGCTGCACTTTGATGGATTATATTCGTTTTTTTCGCGCGCTCACGCTGCCACGTGAGTGCGGAATATTGATTTGCTCGGATTTTTCGAATTTTTGTTTCCACTCTCTTTCCCTTTGTGCGATGTTTTGTAGAATGTGATTGGTTATAATAATTTGTTCTTTATGATTGTAATTCAACATGAAAAGTTATATGAGAAGAGAACGATAATGCCTGATTTTATTATCAATTTTTTATATTTGCAAATTTTTTTAGCGTATTATGCTTTGTTTTAGATTTTTTCCTATTTTTTAATTTTCTCAATTATTTTGCGGATTCATTATGGAAACATTTGATAAATAGTTGCATTCCTGTATTGCATTCAATTTGTAGACAGTAAAAATGAAATTTATTCATAGATGGCTAACAAAGCTAGTGATATATCAATAGACTTGCACGTTGATGAATATTTACAGTCAGTTCGCACTGAATAATACGTACAATTTTCCGCTTTTTTGATACTTTTTATTTTATTCAGTGCGATGATTTCAACACAACCTTACCTCACATCGCGGTTGACAAACGGCAATTTTTTTGTCACACTAATGCCTCGCGCTTATACTTTCGTACACGCTAAACCACAAAGACTTCGCAACAAATCCGAAAGTACAGGTGTTCATTTAATAGACAAGCGTTTTGCGGTTACACAGACAATCGACTCGACCAAAATTGTGAGACGTTTCTTTCGAAGGGGGATTGCATTCGCGAGCGTGTTTCGTTCTGATGATTTATTGCAGCATGGAAAAAAAAATCCGAGCACTGCAATATTTTTTTGTTATTAATCCGCATGAATTTCAATTTATTCTGACAAAATACTGATGAGAAAACGAAATGAAATTAAATAAAGCGTTGAATTTCAATAAATTTTAATTTAAAAAAACTGTGAAATTCCGGAGCAAAGGATACCGCGATGGCAATCCTCCATCCATCCATCCAACAGCAGTATTTTCTTGAGTTCGAGAAGAAATAAATAAATAGAAAGGAACAGGCCAAGAAGCGCGCAAGCGACCGCGTGACGCGCTCAGAGGGATGAGACGGGGGGAGGTGTGCGGGAGGTGGGGAAACAGCGCGCAGATAACATAATTACTTTTGGCCCCTGGCGTACACGGCGGCGGCGGTGGTGGCGGCGCGTCTTGCGGCTGTGTGAATTTAATTAAATATTTTCGTTGGCTGCGTCATACGTCCGCCACCCTCAGCGGAGAGAGAGAGAGTGAGAGAAGGCACACGAGAGGCAATTTACTTTTTTAATTTGTGTAATGAATCAAACGCGCGAGCGCAAGCGAGCTCTACGCTTGTTTCCGGCCCGCGGCCGGATATGAACTTTGATGCGCGGCAGGATGGTGCTGGTTTTTCATGTTAAATTGATCCGCGGCGCCAGAAAATTCCGTTTTGAAATCTTTGGGGAGAGCGAAAAAAAAATCTATTTTTCTTCCTTCTTTTTTTTTATTTGGTTCGGGTCGTCAATCAATAGATTAATATTCGCGGAAGGGAAGATTGAATTGGGAACAATCGAGTTTTTAACTCGATTAAAAACCACCAATCAATTTCCATCGTCATCTTTTAATTGATCACCGCGGCAGATTGAAAATCTCAATCACTCGACTACACTGCGTGCACGCGCGCGCGTGTGTGTGGATCAACAACAGCAACAAAAAAAAAGGAAAAAAAATCCACGTCGTACTCAATCACCACTAAAGCTATATGAGATACACTTTCCAGTCGACTTCTTGCGCGTTATATGCGCGGGAGCGATGTGTACGATACGCATATGCCTTCAAACATTAATTTCCAAGAGTGCCACTTTATCGAATGTTACACCCACGTAATCCACTTTTAATATATTAAATTCCCCGGCTCGCGCTCGTAGAGCTACAATGCCAGTCGGATCAACGACGCGGCGCGGGGTCTTATACCAGTCGATAGAGTGAGAGAGAGAGAGAGATTATTGGATTGGGAGTATGTGCGCGATTGAGTAATTTGACGCGGTGAATTTTATAGATTGAAATCCGGGGAGAAAAAAGAGAGAAAGAGAGAAATGATCGGATGATAACTGCGTTTTTAATAAAATCCGAGTTTGGTATTGGAATAATCGAATTTTTTTTTTAAAATTAAATTCTCAAGAATGGCAATCAGTGAAAAAATCAATTTTTTAAAATCTTTTCGAGAATTTTATAAATTACTCAGTTTTTGAAATTTAAACGTATTTCAAGCTTTACATAAAATATGCAAATCGTAAAAATGTAAATGAGGATCGCGAAATTATTCAACAGATTAAACAGTCGATCTAGATCGAAAAAGTTCGATTAACAAAAGTACATAATATTGTATCGCCGCGTGCGCGCGCGTAACATCATTAATATATAATTCTATATTCATACAAAAAGTTTAGCGGATAACTTGGGGAAATGCGAAGCATAGCGTGAAATAGCATAGCAATCTAAACTCGTGAAGCTCGAGGAAACTCCGCGCGAGAAGCTAAAGTGCGTGAGTATATATATATATATCTGTATACGCAACCCTCGTTACGCTCATTTCTAACCCTCGGCATATCGAAAAGAAAAAAAAAGAAGAAGGCGCAAAGGGTCAGGGAAGATTGGATAATTCGGCGGCTCGAGCTTAATAAGAAAACGTTATTATGTATTAAGAATGATCCTCTTTAGATAAAGGAGACGCACGCGCCCTTATGATTTATACCCCCGGGAGAGCTCGAAGCTCCAGCTCCCTCTTCTTCTTCTCCCTTTTTTTTTTCGTTCGGGCTGTTGACTCTTCTAATGACTCGCGTTATGCTCGAACGTCGCGCGCTCGCCACTTTGACGTTTGATTGATTTTTCGGCGGGGTGGCACCTATAGCTGCCACTTTTTTCTTCTTTTTTTTTATTGGATCGTTAAATTAGCGCAAATATTTGGGTTATGAATATAAAGTGAAAGAGAGGCTTTTTTTATAGTTATAAGGGTAAGAGAAGGGAGAGAAATCGACGGGCCGTTGAACTTTTTTGATGAAAAGTTACTTTTTTTTTTACTGACGAACTTTGGTTGAAGTGATTGAAAAATGAAATGGAACATTTGTTACGGGACTCGTTTGACTTTGAGTAATTGACTTTCATTTCCAGAAAAAAAAAAACTACTTCTATTTTGGCATCGAAAAAGTGCATAAATATAAATGCATATAACCTCGCTTGATTGAAAATCGCTGTATACATAAGTCAAGACGTACATATAGGATTTTCATTTTTGTGTTTCTGAAGAGCAAACAATAAACATTTTACACTGGGGTGCTATAAGGCATCGCTGCTTCGCTCGCGCGCCCCGAAAAACGTATAAGCTTTTTGTACGGCCCGATGCATTTAGATTGAATACTAAATTCTGCATTCGCTCGTTGTTCGGCAATAAATATCGACGTTTCTCCGGCGCGGGCAACAGCAATACACGCTTGCAGACTCGCTGTTCGATCCTTTTTGAATTTCCGTATAATTTTCGTGTTTCCTCGTAATTATTTTCTCCGAGAGATATGCGCAACACTCGCGTAGCACGCTGGTATGGGAAAATTTTGAAATTGATGCGTTTTCTCTGCGTATTAGCTGAAATGCATATACGCAAAATGCGTTTTGCTTTCGACGCCAAAGTTTATTGCCATTTTGGCACGAAAGCGAAATCCAAACAATTTAATTCCGAGTGGATATATACCTATATAGTATATACACACAGAGGACCTTTTTCCTCTCTCCGCCGCCCAATCGGATATCGACTATCGTAACTGCGCGCATTAAAACCATA
This sequence comes from Galeopsomyia nigrocyanea, assembly GCA_035047105.1. Lineage (NCBI taxonomy): Eukaryota > Metazoa > Arthropoda > Insecta > Hymenoptera > Eulophidae > Galeopsomyia > Galeopsomyia nigrocyanea. The sequence goes on along the minus strand of JAWWMK010000020.1, from coordinate 943,486 downwards.
AATATCGCGCGGACCCTCTTTCGATATACTCCGAGGCAGCAGCAGCAGCGTAAAGAAGAAAAAAAAATATATAACTGTGAGGAGTCGTATAGGCCACTTTATCGTCGCGAAACGACTCACGAGGAAATAATGGAAACATCGGCAGATCGATATGTGATACCGATCGTCGCTTCACCCGTTTGCCTTTTGCCTCGTGTGTGTGTACTTTAATATTTTTTTTTCCTTCTTCTTCTTTCCCCCTCACAAGTTTTTTCTCAGTCACTCTCCAAAAGTTAAACGATCCTCTAAATCTAAAGAGGATTAAATAAGTTATACGATATATCGCCAATAAATTTTATATTTTTTATTTTGGTTCCTAATCACATCGCATTTTGGTAAATTTTCATCACGATTAATATAGCTACGCGCGAGTTCAAAATATTCGGCGGCGCGCGAGCGTTCCGCGGGATATTAATCTCGTATAGCGGCCGTATAACGATGATAATAGCAGATAGTTTAAGTGCAACGCCAACGATATTGGATTTATTCAATAACCTTCATAAACGAAAACCGATGGGCGAATTTTGCTCTCTCTCTCTCTCTCACCCTCCGGCCGCGCGTATACGTAATTAAACTTTCGAATTCATTTTCGACGGCAACCTTGAAAATCAAAACCTTCCCCCTATATACTCTGTCTCTCTCTTTCTCTCTCTTTTCCAATCTCATTATATCCGATGATGCACTCTGGCGCACATTTAATGCCGGAAAGAATGAACTTCGCTGCTGCGGATCAAACGTTATTAACTTTATATATTGGCTGACCGGTGATACGTACAGACGCACACACACAAACACACTGAAGGGGGAGGATGCCGAAATAACACGTCCAGCTATTTCTCTCGCACGCGACCCTAATGCATTCTTCATTTTCGCTTGCTGGCCCCCGCCAGCTGGCTGTTTTTTTCCCTCTCGAGATAACTTTCATCTATTTTATGAGCTTTTATTTTTATGATTAGTTTTTTTTTATTCTTCTTCGATTTTTATCGAGAAGAATTTTCGATCGAAAATGAACATTTATACAGAAAATTTTCATTTCAATCCATTTCTAGCTACTATATTCGCGAAAAGAGTATAAAAAGCCGATTGACGGGCGAATCGGTATCAGTTCTACTATCACACAGCCGAGCTTTGTTTAGGCAATCGTCCGTCGATTATCTACGCGCGAATATCGCTTATAGTTCGGCGTTTCTTTTTTTTACTCCCCACATCTGTAAATCGAGCTCAATCATCGACGGGAATTTTCGGGAGAATTAATTTCCCCCGTCGCGCATTTACCGAAGGTGAACGATCGCGATGGGGATTCGTTCGCCCTTCTCTCTCTAACTTTTTTTTACGATTTATCGCCGAGGAGAATCTTAATTTCGATGGATTGTCATTCAAAACAGGTGACGTTATAAATACTGTATGACAGTTCGTATATTCGTGGGGAAGATGTAATATGATTGGATCACGACTAATTTATGTATTGAATGAGTAATTTTGACTGAATTAACGTTTGGACCGTGAAAAAAATGTTTTTTTTTATGATGTGCAAAAAATTGATTGAACAGATAAATTCTGTTTAAACAAGTATTCGATTGACAAACTGAAACGTTCTACCAAATTTAACCGCAAATTGACCAATTTAAATTGACGCAACTAATATCTGGTATAAAATAAAACAAGTAAAAAAAGCTAATTCTATAATCCAATCCTTCCGAGAACAAGCAACAGTAATAAAATCTCTCTCCCAAGCACTCTCTAAACAAACAAGCAAAAAAAGAATAAGAACAGAAAAAAAAATACTCGCACATAAACCGACTTGACAACACTACGCCACAGCAGCCGCAGCATTCACTTTGCGAATTCAACTACAAATATTTATCGCGAAAGAGGGAGAAAGAGAAAGAAAAAAAAGAGCTCAATCGACAAATCCCGCAGCCTCTCGACATCCCATGAAAGAAGGAACCCGAGAAAATGGAAATGCGGCTGGCGGCGGCGTTCGAGATATCGGCCGCTCTCTCTCTCTCTCGTCGTGAAACTTTGTCGTAACATTTTTAAGCCGAGCAAGAAAAAGAGAGTTGCGCTCGTGTATAGCCCGCCCGCTCGCGAGGGGTATCGATTCAGAAAACCTAATGGCTACATTTACGAGCTTTCTACGGGGACACATAAGACTCTTTCTCTCTCATCTTGTTTCTGCCTATGTATGCGCTCTTTTTCTCCTCGCGTGTGCAAATCTCTTTTTTTTGTCAATTATTCAAGTTTTTTCACTCGAGTATAAATATCAATAATTCAGGCGAAATTAATTTTCTTATATTTAGCACGCGTTTTTCCGGGCCATTAATCAAAATCAATTTCTTATATAGCGAAGCGCGTCGCATTAAAAATTCTCGATCCATCAATAACCTCGTCGAGTGTCGATAAACCGAAGAAGAAGAAAAAAAAACCTATAAATTTAAATAGCCTCGCTTAATTCTTATACGATAGAGGGGAGGAGATACATGCAAAAAAAAATTGACGGCGTTAATAATTAATCAGATCCACCTTCATTATATCGAAAAACGAAATTTATTTACGCAGATGCTCGCGCCGGCTCGGGATATATATTTGGCAGGAAATCAGTGCTTATTTGTTTTAGCGATGCAACCCCGCGTGAAATGGATCTTCCTCGAGGTCGTAAAAAAAAACTGCTTCGGGCTTCTTTGTTTCTCCGATGCGTGTGTCTATTTTCTCGCGAGCAAGCCACACCACCTCTTTTTCGAAGCGACGTCGCCGATATAGAGAGTGGGAGAGGCGCGATGCGATCTGTAATGCGATTCGGGCCTCCCGCGACTTGAGAGAGAAAAAAAGGGAGTAAAGGGAATGGAAGAGTAGCAATGCCGAGCCCTTTTTTCTTACTCTCTCTCTCTGTCTCTCTTTTTAGGGCTGCAGTTGCTGCTCTCTTTTGAGATTTCGATTTTACGTGATTCCTGAATTATTAAGTGCGTCATGTCTTTTTTACATGTATGGAAAGTTCGGCTCCACTAGTCAGACACTCGAAATAGTGCGAAGGAAAAAAGTATATTTGTTTATTTAACAAAGAAAAAATGCAAAATTTCGTTTGTACAATTTTTTTAATCTTAATTTTTGTATATCGAAATTTTGTTAAAATATTTCGGATTAATGAAATTGTTGCGTTCATGGACTCTAAGATTCAAAATGTATATGTCATGTTTTTCGAAATTTAAGATGGCGACTTTCAATATGGCAGTTGAATGCCTATAAATTTGATACTATTTCTATCTACAAAATGGGTCCTTGAAAAATTTTAAAGTACTCTAATACGACGTAAAAAGCTCTGACCTTTCGAACTACACTTTCAGAATTTAAAAAAAAATGTAACCCAGAACAGTTACTCAGTCGAACTTTTAGTTTTATTAAATCCATATAGAATAACAGTGCTTATAAATTCAATAAAACGAACTAGAAATACGGATAGGATGTTTGCTACACTTTTTATTTTCAATATACACAATCGATTCATCCGGCAAGTTATACGTTCAGATTGTTATGAAATAGAAAAAAAATAGAACACTCTGATAATCCAATTAAATCGCCTCATCCAGATTCGACGCGGCACGTTACTTTTTTTTTCTCTCTCTCTCTCTCTCATCGGCTATATGCATTTCACACACACACACACACACACACGCGCGCGCGCGCGCGAGGCTGGCGCCAACAGCAGTAAAATCCAATTTTAAAAGCGCTTAAATTAAAAAAAAGAGAGAGAGAGCGAGCGAGAAAGGAAACGTGGAAAACACGTGAAATCACTTTAATAACAGCAGCGTTGGCGCGAGAAGCAGCATCGACACATACGTGAAAAGATTTGCGTACTTTTCGCGAGTTAATTGAAAAACACACTTTGCGGCTTTAGATTGATAAAGCACTATGCATTCGCTCGCTCGCTTGCTCGCTCTCTGTTATATTTCTTTTGCCCCGTTTTGCGCGCATATGCGTGAAGGTATATGAAATCGCGAGTGATGGTACGAAAAGAGGGGAAAGCAAAGAAAAAAAAAGGAGGACGGGGAGAAAATGGGCTGAGAGAGGCGCAGTCAAGGAAGGTAGGGAGGGGGTTAACTGGACGATGATTTATAACTCGCTTCAATAACAGCCGCGATCTCGGAAAAATAATTTCGAGAGAGAGAGAGAGAGAGAGGTGGACGCCGACGACGGGACACTTTTCTGCTTGTCAGCCGATATACGACCAGAGAGTGATTTTCGCGCTCGATTTCTTATGGGATATATATTATATTTTTTTATTTCAATAGTCTTTTTATATTAATTTAATATGTTAGTAGGAAAACTAAAGAATAATTAGATCAGGGAATTTTTTTTTAACCATTGAAAAGTTTGTGAAATACATTAGGCATTTTACAAACTTTGAAATGAAATTCAGTGACTTGCAATAATGTCATTGCGCTAATATGTTATAAATTCAATATTTCGAAGACGACAGAGCAACTTTTGCCACGTTAAAGATCTTTTCCACTTACAGAACAATAAAGTGATCTAGTGGCGTAAATTGTAAATAACAAACGAAACATTACCGCAAAGTAAAACTGCAAAAACTACAACGGAGAAATAATTTACGCTCTACGTTCTTTCGGCAACTTCTTTGAAAACTTGGCTCAACAGACTTGAAAGAAAAAAAAGAAGCAAAAATAACACACACACACACACAAACTAGCCGCGCGTTGGATTTTCGGCATCGACGCGCCGAGATGGGGGGAATGGAATGAGAAAAAAAGAGGCGGCAAAAACAAACTGTAAATGGGAAGCTGACGATCTGGCGCGTAAGTCCTCGCAATTTACGGCTATTGGCTTGCTGCTGCTGCTGCTACTGCACATGTGTGTAAATATCAACGCCTCTCTTTTCGGGGATCCCTTCAATTTTGCCGCGTTCGCAGCCGTATGTTCAAACAGAGAGAGAATTTTCGTGCGCGCGGGCGGATTGACGACTTCATCGTCGTCGGTTCTCTGAGCAATGCAGCAGCAGCAGCAGCACCAATACACTGTACTATACGCTGATTGCACGTGATGTGTCGAGGGGGCGAGGCGCGCACACGACGCACTTGATGAACTCGATTGTAAGTCGATTGTATGTGTATTGTGTGTCGTGTCGTGTCGTGTGTGCAACGAGTTCTAGTTTTTCGCCAGCAGCAGCAAGCAGCGCGTGAATCTTTCCTTAATGAACGCGAACAATGACGGCGAAAATTATTTTGTTGGTCAGACGGAATAATCACCAGTGTCGTTTGTTATGCTAATCAATTCCAATGAATGAATGCTTCGACGCTCGTAGATTTTCTTTTCGATTGGCAGTTTGTTTCGAAAAAGAAAAAAAAAACAAGGAAGATTCGAACGAAGCTTAGAAAAAGTGTATAATTCTCGAGTCGCAAAGGGTTAGCATCGAAAAGTCAGCGGAAAGGAAGATAAAAAAAAAAACGCGAACGAACGACAATACGAAGGCAGAGTATAGGCAATCCGGTCTCACTCTCTCTCTCTCTCTCTCTCTCTCTCTCTCTCTCTCTCTCTCTCTCTCTCTCTCTCTCTCTCTCTCTCTCT
>JAWWMK010000020.1:917841-937767 GCA_035047105.1 Galeopsomyia nigrocyanea | reverse complement strand
TCTCTCTCTCTCTCTCTCTCTCTCTCTCTCTCTCTCTCTCTCTCTCTCTCTCTCTCTCTCTCTCTCTCTCTCGTATGACATTCTCCCAATCCAGCCCCTGACCCAACTCTTCAGCACGTGTGTACAGAGAGAGAGAGAGAGAGAGAGAGAGAGAGAGAGAGAGAGAGAGAGGAGCCGCAGCGGGATCAACGAAGCTGACAGGTTCCTAATGGAACCCGTAAATACCGGGGAGAGAGAGAGAGCCGCGGCAGCACTGCGGCGTCCGTTATGTTTTCCAAATGAGATCTCTCTCACTCGAAAATGGAGTTTGCCAACACTTTGCACTTTCTTAATTGAACCTCCTGCGCCAAATAAAAGAACGCTCGTTAAGAGAAATTCATTCGATCGCTCGCTATTTATTTTCCGCGCAGATAAAAAAAAAACAAACGAACGAACGAAACATTGTATAATGGGATCCGCGCGAAGTCATAAAGATAGCAATTCCGGCATGCAACGAATTCTGGCGGCTAATTAGACGCGCGCGAAGAGAGAGAGACCCCGAATTCAAGCCGTTTTAGCGTAATAATTAGTGCCAGCGGTAGTAGCAGTAGTAGTCGTCTGCTTTATATTGCCCCCCAACTTCGTTATACTCGCTTTTTTTTTATGGGAATTAATTAGAACAATGCCGTGTTTTTCGAGACTCTTGATTTATACGAGCTGTTTTTTTTCTTCCCTTCTCTCTACAACTACTCGTTGCATTTATTCGAAGTTGAATTCGTAGTTTATTCATTAAAATTAGAGTTGAAGCGGAGCGCAAGTCAAAGTGCGCGCGCGAACCATTCATTCCACACATATCCTTTGAAAACCAAGCCCACTTGAATTCTTCCACAGTGCTGAATATCAAAGTGATCTCACTTTTTTTTTTAATCAAATAACGACTCGTTAAGCTCTCGGGTTTCTTTTTTCATGACAATTCGACTCATTAAGGAAAAAAAAGCTTCTCTCGCAAAAGAAGAAAAAGAAATGTTGCGGGTATATAACGTCCGAAAAATGCAAATGGGCAAAAGAAAGTCTTTGGCATTTTTCTCTTTCTCTCTCTCTCTTGGTTGCAAACGCCATGAATTCGTTTATCAAGCAATAAAGCTCGCCTTAATGAAACTAGCTGCGGGGCGCGTGCGTGCGGCCCTTAATTAACATCGTCCGAGAGAGAGAGAGAGAGAAGGCGCTATATACTACTACTACCTACTCGCTGTGCTGCAGGTTCGCGTTTTCTCTCGCACTGCTGTATTTTCGTTCTTATATTCAAATGGGCGCGCAAGCGCGAGTTGCAATTAGCGTGCGAAAGCGAGCCTTCCCGCGAATTACGATGTCACTGTAAGCGTGAAAACTTTCCCCCCCCCCCCGTGTGTGTGTATACATCTAGACACGTTTGTGTGTATTACGCGAGACGAGTAAAGGCGAAGTTATAGCGCGTTTTACGAGGCAAAGGAATCTTTTTTTAATGTTATTAACGCGCACCTTGCATTGGTGACTTGATGTGATCGTCATAAAAAAATTTTTTTAATCTTCAAGTCGATTTACGAGCATCGTAGAACAAGATATATCCTTGTTTTTTTTTTTAGAAATTCGTGTAACAAGGCACGAAATTATTAACTATTTATCGTCGTAAATCAATTGGGACTTCGTACCATTATTAAACCAATCAATCAATGACACGATAATAAACTGTATATAGCAGCCGTCGGGAAGCATATCAAACTCCGTATAGATTGCTTTTGGCGTAGACTGTACCCGCGGGGCCCTTGCAGGCCGCTAATGTCAAGGTAATTGGCCGCTCTCGCGCGAGCGCGTTACTTTCTCGCCAGATTTACGAGGCAATAATTGCAACGTAACACACGCAAACGAAAAAAAAAAAATGAGAAACTGCAGCTGCCAGCACACGCGTGCCTGATTTTTCGATTACGCACGCGTTGCTGTTAAATAAGCTTCTCGCGAAATTTTGCCGGAGTGTAGAGTTCGTTAGTTATCGCTCTCTCTCTCGTTGTTTAATTTGATAATGATAAGTTGTCTATTTTTTTTACGTGGCTATCTTAATTAAAAATTGTTGTGTGCTCGCGGTAGCCGTGATTACACGGGGGGCGATCTCCGTTATCGAGCGATAGATACCAAGTATCTTCTTTTTTTTTTTTCGAAGGTATAAAACGGGAAGATATTGCGTCAATTAAGCGATAATTGCATTTGTTATTAATCTGTTGTCTACGCTGATGCTGTGTGTTTGTTTTTTTTTCGCGGATCACGACGAAATAAAAAAACATGTTATTGCCGGCGGAGCTTAGATTAGAGTGGCGCGTTTTATTTCCATTCTGATTTCAGAAAAAATCAAATGAATCCATTACGAAAAAAAAAGTAATCTCACCGAGTGATAAAAAAAAAAGTAAAGGAGAACGAAGTCCGGACAATATAGCCCGCAAGTTAATTTGCCGCTGAACGGTAATGGCCACTCTAAATCAGTCACGCAAGCGACAAATTGTCACCTCTTCCTTCGATTCATTAATCGGGCCGCGAGAGAGTATAGCGCGCCGCTGAAATTGGAAATTGCGCAAGGTCGAAAGTGAAATCGGCGCGAATGAAGAACAAAACAAAAAAAACAGCACAGCTGACAATTTCATTAGCAACGCAATCTTCTGTTCTAAAAGAGAAAAAACATTGATTGATTTTTCAAGATGAGAAAAAAAAAGAGCGTCGCGGTAATCAGATGTATAGTCACTTTGCATGCAAATTTACGATGTATTTATTGCTTATTGATTTTTCCTGCCCCCCTTCCCGTTCAACCGCCGTTGAATAAACGAAAAAGTCATTAAGTTGCCGTGAGCGTGGTATAGAGGCTTATTCGAAGTCATTAGGAAAGTTAATTACCTATCCCGCTTTGATGGGATATTGTGAATGTGTTTCTTATAATACTTGTTTGCTCACTCGACTGTGGCAGTTGATGATGACAATTTTTTTTGTTAGTTTCTCTTACCTGCAACAAAAAAAAATTCATTCGGTTATTAAACTTCGCAATCACAATATTCAAATTTCGAAACAATGCAAACTCATTCGTATTGTTATTTATCGCCGGAGAGGACAATATATACTTTTGTAAAGCACAAGCGCGGCGCGAAGCTGCTTATCCGATTATAAACGTATCGCAATCGTGGCGCACGCGAGACTCTCGCTTTCCGGCTATGCTGTTTAATGACGATAGTAAACGCTTTTAATCTTTCTCGCCAGAAGGTAAATTCCAATTATCGCAATTAATGCCGCGGACAATGAAGTCGATTAGCGCGAGTGCAGCGCTGCAGATAGAGCAAAAAAAGAGCGTTGAGAGAAAGAGAAAAGTGGCGCGACGTTCAAATTGGATTAAGGCACCATTTGCATTTTTCGCCATTATTTACCGACACTGCTTTTTTTTTTCTCCATTTCTTGCTCTCTAAAGCTCGATCGAATGAAATCTATTCGATTTTATGGGATTGAACTCGGCAAGATTGGAAATATTTAACGAATCAAATGTTCATGTTTGAGCGAATAAACTCGCGGTCAACAAGCATATATTCCATCAATTCATTATACACTCCAATGTGGTGAATTTGAAATGCTATTTAGTTGCATTTCGCGAATTAATTGCTTTCGCGCATATCAATGCCGAGTTAAAATCGAAAACTGTCGAAAACACAATGAATTAATTGGATATCCGGAAAATAAAAGAGCCCTTCAACTCTCTCTCCATTGTTGTTATTCAATTTCGTAATAATGAAAATTGAATTAACTGCCTCTCGCTCTCGCTGCGTGTAACAATTTTCATTATTACAGTAAAAACAAGTGTCTGTCGTAACATACACAACGTCGCAATTATTCTCCCCGTTGTAAAAAAAAATGAAAACTTTTTCTCCGCACAGTGCAAGAGAAAAAAAAAAGAAGATTAATCACGATTCGCATATAAACAAGCTTTCGTCACGCGGGGCACAAGTTAACGATCTCTTGGCTCGGCGACACACACACACATACACACACAGCAGCAAGAATGACCCAAAACCCTCGGCGGAAAATTAATCCGACAACGACGACGACGACGAAGAATGAGGTGCACTTCCTAAAATAATAATAATTACGTGAGAGGCGATGGAAGGGGGATTTTATAAAGCAGCAGCAGCAGCAGCAAAGGCGCGCGGATGGATTAAAGTGGCGGCGGCAGCGGCGGCGCATTGTCCTTAGGAGTGGCGCGCTTTTAATTACCATAAATCTTATCGAGGAGAGGGCGGCCGATTAATAGGAAAAATAGAGAGCGTAATGAGAATGGACGTCGCAAGAGAGAGAGAGAGAGAGAATTCATTATCCCGAATATGAGTTGGAAAATCCTTCGTATTATATGGCAGGCCCTTCAGCGGCTAATTGAGTTTCTTACTCTCTCTCTCTCGCCAAAGCGATTTGTCTTTTTTTTTTTTAATCTTCCTTCGACAATAAAAGTACAGCTAACTCATTATTTTTCACAAAAACATTCGCAGATCAAATCTTAATTAACCTCGATAAACGGAGCTGAAGTCGATACACGCGAAGTTATAAAAAGAAAAAAAAAAGAACGTACGGAGATAAACGATATAATGAGCTCGGCGAAATAAAGTAAACACGTAATTTACGTAAAACCATATATATATATATATATATATATATATATAGCTATATACATGAAACGAGGGCAATCGAATGAAGAGAAAACGAACTTACTCCGCTATCTGTACATAATTTACAGTTTCGACTAATGTTCGAAATCATTTACGCATATCGAAATAGCTCTCTTCGATATATATATATATTTGCGAAACCCCCACGTGTCTGTGTATATATATACGAACTAATGAATCTCCCGAGCGCGCAAGCAGCAATTATATTCGTATTAGGCATCAGCGTATATGTATATATATGCTCAGAGCGATCTATTTCTTGCAATTAGATATTCGAAAGCGCGCGCACGTACGTAGGTCGTTGACTAATCCTTATTTAAGTGCGTTGAGACTGGGATTTTGAAATACAGCGCCTTTGCAGAATTCATGCTATCTGCATATATAATTCGCTTATAATAATCACAAAATAAGAAAGCGAACTCCTTTGGTCAAGCCAAAGCAAACTTAGTTTGGGCAAGACGTGCCGGCGCAGGCGGAATATCAAAATCTTGGCGTGACAAAGACGACAAACAATAGTATATATATATCCTTGGCGCGCGCATCACGTAAAGAGATACACACAGAGTAGAGAGCCACACGTAGCAGTAGCAGCAGCAGCAGCAGCCTGTCTCATAATTTTCTCAAGTCCCTGCAGCGCGGAGGCGCTCGATAATTAGAATGGCTAGACGCGGCTGCTGCTATACTGCTGCTGCTCTGCTGTGCCCTGTTTTAATTGAGTCGCCTCGTCGTCGTCGTCGCCGTCGTCGTCGTCGTCGCTGGCGAAATTGGCCGGCGGACGGGCTTTGAGAGACACGCAGCCACTTGTATTGTGTATGTACGTGTGTGTGTTTGTGTGTGTTTGTGTGTGTGTGTGTGTGTGTGTGTTGGAGCAGCACGTTAATCGGAAGCACGTGGCGAGAGAGCGAGAGAGTCTACTGTTGTATGAAAGTCGACGTAATTATAAAGGCTTCCGCTGCGAGACGAGATTGCGGAATAAGATGCTTAATCGACTGTATATATATGTGTATGTGTGTGTGTATGTGTGTGTGCTGCCTTCGTTTACCTTACTCGTAATTAATCAATGTTGTGCAATATATAACCAGGGGTTCTTTATTCTGTTGTGTTGTGTTGTGGTGATGATGGGGATTAATTGGAATAAATTTAATTGAAATTTGAATTCCGAAAACACATTGACAAACACATATAGTCTATCGTTTAGCTCTAAAAGAAACGATTGAAATTAAAATTTAGCAGGATATAATATAACTGACACGAGTAATTTTTTCATCAAGATAATCAGTAGAAACGATGTCCCTCTGTCAACTGATTATTAAAACTATTTCGAATACGCATAGTACACTATAATTATTAGCTTATCTCAAATGAACATATATCTCAAATTATACTGTTCAAAAGCAATACAAAATTACCAGACGTACCAAAAAAATTAATGACATTTTTTTTCGTATCCTTATACAAAAAAAAAGGAGAATGAAAGACGATTCTACTCCCGAGTAAATAGTTTTTTGATCACCTCGTACAGCGCCAACGAAACGCATGTTGGATCATAAAGCGCGACAAAAAAATAACAAAAGCTAATACGCAATAAAGAGCGAAAAAAAGAAAAAAAATAACAGTCTCATCAACGAATAGTGCGATATAACGGTTATCAACTAGCCATCCATATATACACATACACCGACGCGAGAGAGAGGCGCGAATAATTAACGTTGACGGGAGGAAAAGGCGGGGTGGTGGTGGTGCGGCGCGTGTATTCTGTCGACAAATATTTTTTTTAATTAACCCCCCTCCTCAACGCCCATACGCAGCGCGTCATGACTTTTATTTTCTTAAAACGCGCGGCGGCGGGCAGCGAGCGTCGTCGTCGCTCATTCTACAAAGGAATATGAATTTTCTCATTTCGCGACCGCGCGCGTAGTCGTGGCCAAATTTGCATTTAATTGAACGCCAAGAGAGAGAGAGAGAGGGAGAGGACAGGCCTCCTCCTCCTCCACCTACCATTCTTTGTTTTTTTTTTCTCGCGCGCCGCCGCCGCCGCTCGCGCAAAGTTTAATTGTTTCGTGGCGCGAGGTGGGAGGGTAAGCTATAAGGTGAGTGTTGTATCGCGATAGTAGTATGTGTAATCGTGGCAGCCGCCACGGAGAAAATTGGGTTAATGCCGCGAGCTTCTTAATTGAAAGTGCAGAGGATATTTTTAAGAGTATAAGGCGGTTAGTTTATTTTCGACGCCAGACGCAGCAGCAGTATTATAGTAGTAGTAGTAGAGGCATTTTAGACTGCGAGTTGTATAGTTGCAATGCGCGTCGTTAATTAAAAATTGAACGGGGAACTATTATTCATTTAATTTTTAGTTTATCCGCTCGGTCGACGGCTCAATTTCCTCTTTTGATAAATCTTGCCAGTTAATTCGCAAAAATCAGCTTCGAGGAGAGAACAAAAAGTATAGCTCGAAGCTTATAACCGTAAATCGGTAACAAATAACCCTCCATCAAAATACATTACGCCTGTACCGAATTATTTCCTCATAACACTCTCCATATAATCCTCCCCCTCCTCCTCCTCCCCTAAAGCAAAAAGGCCTTTTGCGCGCAATTAGAGAGAGCTGCTATAAGGTAAGGTGACAAGGCAATATCCGCCTTATTTCCCCACTCACACACACACACACAAGCAGCGATATATAAGAAGAAAAAGAAGCACAAAAGAAGGAAGAAGAAGAAGAAGAAGAAAAGGAAAAAAAAGAAAGGCGCGCGCGCGTGCAGAGAGAGAGAGAGAGAGAGAGGAAGTGGCGGGCGTCGGTAATTGCGAAATTAGCAAAAACAATTTATCGTTTAATCTCGCTGGCCGCCGCGCCGCGCCGCGGGCTCTCATCTTAGGAGACGCCCACGCGCGCGCGAACGAAAGCCTCTCTCTCTCTCTCTCTTTCTCTCTCGGCTGGGCAATAAAAATCTTATAATTACTTTTTACCTCGCGTTCGGGAAAATTTTAATTAAACCTAAGAATTTTCCTTTAACGAGAAATGACCCGAGCTATCCTATACTACCGCTACTACTACTAAAGCTTGCGCCCCGTTAGTTAAAAGAACGACGTATATAACGTGCGGTGCGAGACAGAGAGAGAGAGTGAGCGAATCGATACATCGATTTGTCTCCCGATTAATCCTCCAACGTTTGACAGCTTCTTGCGCGGATTTACCCTTCGCGCTATCGGCTATTAGTTTAGTTTTTTTTTTAGAAATATAGATTAATTGCTATTTGGTGTTTTGTTTTTTTTTTTGCGATACTCTATACAAAATCGATTTCAAGAGTAAGCCTCACAAAAAAAAAAATCTTATCAGTAAAACTCGAATCTAAAAATACATACGTCGCACCCAAAGATACATAAACGACTTAATCATAAAAAGGAGACGCGTGAGTAATCAAGCAATCAGCGTATCAAAAAAGTTATTTTAAGAAGTCTCATCTTTCTCCGACAGTCGCGTCGCGAATGAAAAAAAAAAGAAGAAGAAGAAGCGATTCCACGCGTAATTCACCTCAATTTCGTAACGAGCAAAGAGTGCGATTTACGATCAGCGTGTGTGCGTATGTACGTGTGCGAGCGAAAAAGCTCGTCACGGCAATAAGCCGCTAATTTACGCACGACGATTTATCAATTTGCACAAACTGTGTGAGAGCAGAGGCTTGATTATTGCCAGTAGAACCGCGCACTCGCGCCACCGGAATCCGATCTTTTGCGCCTGTCACCTGATTTCTCTTTATGGCTGCTGCTCCTGCTGCTGCACTACTGCTGCGCTGTCGGATTTGTTTATTGGCGCCCGTTGTATTGCAGCAGCAGCAGCTTCTATACTACAACTCCGCGCTTGCGAGCGAGCGGCAAGCGGTGATTAGTGATTTACGAGCTCTCCGCGCGCGCGCGAGCCAGCCTTTTCTAATGTCTCGCCGCCTAATTAGCGCGTTGTAAATCTCTCTCGCTTTGCTACACGCCTGATTATAATGCTCGCCTTGAAAACAAGAAGCGTTTTTTGCTGATTTTCAAGTGGAACAAAAATGTTCAAATCGTGCGGCTTGTAAAGTGTTGAATTAAAATGAATGAGACTTTTATGTCAATCGAATTTCAAACTTTTCGCAGAAAGCTTCGGCCATAATTTAGTTGCACATCCTATAGCATTACCCATTGTTACAATCGTCTCGTAAAATATTTCTCGAAAGCAGAGAGAAAAATAAAAAAGCTTATGTAAAACTCAAAAGTATATTTAATAGCCTTGAATATGAATCATTGATACAATACGAATTGTTACAACTCGACGTTTATCGATTGTGAAAATTGCCACCGTGCAGTTGTAAAGAGATTGAATAATTCGTGCGCGGCGGCGGTAGATAATAAATGCCTCTCGCGCTTGAATAGAAGAGTACAATTCCAACTTGATATAGCCGCTCATAAAAAAATGAGAGCTATACACAGACGATTTGCATCGTTCAGGTTATAAAATACCTACCGCGCGTCCGACTCAATTTTCCATCATCATATCCATTAAATAATGCATCAAAAGCCTTCTTTTTCCTATTCTTTTTCTTTTACCCGCGCACTCATCATCATCATCATCATCATCATCGCATGCCACGCGACTATACCTACGACGCGACGGGGCAAATTGCCGAGGGATACAAAAAAAAGAGGAAGAAAAAGTTTTTCCTTAACAAAGTACAACGCGCGTGTGCGGCAAAATTGGCGTATAAATAATAAGCCATATAGGGGCTCTACTCGCGGTTTATACTCGCGTGTGTATGTTGCTGCGGCAGGTGTAAGCGCGGAATATGATCGAAGGGGAGAGAGAGAGAGTGTAGGGAAGGGGGCAAGAAATCGCCAGAGGCGACGGTCTAATTAGACGTAATGAGATGCTGGGGCCGAGGATTAATATCGCGTTCCATTATCGCTCAAAGGGATATATGTATCTAATTAGAAATGTGCGAAAAAATCGCGAGCGAAATGCTTACCTGCCTAGGAGGAGCTAAGCGCGTGAGAGAAATTACAGGTGAGTTCAATTCGCGAATGGATGAGTTGATAGCTTTTTATGCGATTGTTGTTGGAAATTATAGTTTATAAAATTGTTAATATTAAATACTCGTGTCTTTCCAATCTTTTTTAAAGAATCGAAAAACCGATGAGAGATTCTATTTTCGTCACGAAAGAGAGAAAAAAAAAGAAGTTCGCAACGATGGCTCTCTGATAATTTGTAAAATTCGATTTCACGGTCAGCCGTATAACGCGCGGGTCGAGGGGTCGGCCAAAAAAGAGAGAAAAAAAAGTCCACCCATTCTGTCTCTCTCACTCTTCTCTCGAAATTATATTTGATTCTAATCTAGCAAATGGGACGGCAGTACTGTCTATTTATTTACACTTGGCTTCGTCCTCGCCCCTTTTTTTCTCTCTCTGTCTCTCTCTTTGCTCTGCTTGTGTATAAGTTTGCCTGTATTTTTTTGTTGTCGAAAACTCGCTCGCGCCGAGAAAGAGAGATCGATTTTTATTAGTGCGGAGGCCCATTATCGTGACTACTTTTGGGATACTTTTCCTCTCTGGCTCGCCGCTTTGGCCTTTAATTTAATGAAGTGTATTGGGATGGCCAAGCGAGGATTTATATACGCGCTGGCCGAGATTCGAATAATTCATTGCGTGTGTGTATTACGGAGATTAGGAAAAATAAAATTAATACGTCCTTGTTTCTTTTTTACCTCTCCTCGACAATATAGCGTATAATACTTTATTTACGAAAGCACGTCGAGGGAATCAATTTCGTTATCTCATGACTTATTAAATTTAATCAATGAAACTTTCAGCTTGGCGTAAGAGAGAGAGAGAGAGAGAGAGAGAGAGAGAAATGTCACGCTCTTAAAAGCCTCCCACCCAAAGGAGAGATACTGAGAGACGTACGTCCAATCGCGAAAAGGGTCGGGAATTTAACGTCCTCGCAGTACGATGAAACTTTAATATCACTCGCAGCAGCAGCAACTCGCGCGAGCGAAAGAGAGAGAGAGAGAGAGAGAGAGAGCTGACCGGTCGTCGCTCCCTTTTGCAAATGCCAAGCTTCGCGTGTGTTGGAAAAGAATGCGGCTTTGGGCGCCGGCCGGCGAGGGGTACTTACGCGGATTGCTCTTCGATTATAATTGGTTAGAGTGAGATTTGTGGCTTGCTCATTCTCTCTCTCTCTCTCTCTCGCGAGCGAGCGCTGATGGAATTGGCTATGTACATATAATGGAAATCAATCTTTAATTTATTGAATACTATTATTTGATTCCGTTGTGCCCCATGCACTCACGGAAATTATTTTTTATTCACGCGTGTATTTTTTTTTTTTTTTGGGAAATGTTAACTCGATGATCCGTCAAGCCGAATGACCGAAAGAATGAAAAAAAAAGTGGAGCTTTTATATATATACCGTAGGTTGATAGAACAGATTCTATAGAGAGGTGGATCGAATTGGATTTTTAATCGGCGAGCACTCGCCGGAAAATAGCCACTTCGAGGCTATATGCGCTGCTGCTGCCGCTGCCACGCGCTTCTATAAATGCCCGACCACTTGTTTTCCACTCTCCCTCCTTCCCTCGATATATATAACGAAGACGGAGCGCCGCCGTCGCCGCGCGTCGCTAGCACGTGAATCCCTACGCTATTTTCGCGCTCGGCCGCTTGCTTGGCCGGCTTGCTTGCTTGCTTTACTTGCCTTCAGCGCGAGTGCCTAATTTAATGGAAAGTCACTCGGCGATAAGTGTCCGTTGAGCTATTTCCTCTTTTTTTTTTCTTTTCTTTTTTCGATTTAAATTTTAATAGCGGGGAAATATTTGATGCCTTGTCCATGCGTGTGACCCTGCAATACAAGTTTCTTTGTTGAAAATAAAAAATTCGCTATCGACGTAATGCGTATCAGTCAATAAATTCGCGGATCAAATTGGCCGGCAGGCAGCTCTAGGCTTTCTCTCTCTCTCTCTCGCCTCGGCGTTGGCATCTTGATACTTTTTCCATTTGCCGAAATTGATATTGCGGTGCGCTCGAGCGCGGAAAAAAAAAAGTGAGAGGGCCGATATTCATTCGAGCCTATAAATTTCTTGCTGTGTGCGCGCGAGCCTTAGGACTTCAGGGGCGAACATTAATTTATTTTGCTCCCCCTCCCTTCTTCTTCTACTTCGTTTTTTTTCTCTCTCGGCGTGTTTTGTGTCCAGTCGCGCGCGTCTTGGATGACCTCTTTCTCAGTTGGCGGAATTAATGGCTATTACATTTGGAATGATATTGCGTTCGAGATTTTTCTGCTGCTGTATACTTTTGTCCGCGCGTGCCAAATTGCACGATGGATATGTAGGGAAATGGTCAAACAGAATGAGTAAATTTTGAAGCTTAAACTTTTATGAAATAATAGCTCATTTATCTTCAGGAGTAATATTCATGAAGCTTAAACTTCACCGTTTTCAGAGATTTATTATTTTAATTATTAAGAAAATAAAGTTTATCATGTTCGAAAGACAAGACATGATTTTTGTAACAAATATGCAGAACTGTTTTTTTTTCATTCTGGCAATAAAATTTTTGGCAATATTATTGTCAATCTAATTAAAATTATCATAAGTTTAGTTAAGATTTTATTTCATAGGAGGTTAAGTGCCTGATTTTTTCGAATCCTTAGTCGGGATTCGAAGGCTTGTAGTTTTTGTAAGATCATCAATTCCAACGCTTTGATTAATTTTCAAATTCTATGATCTGTTTCATCAATTTATTTTTTCTATTTGAATGAGTAAATAATATATTGCCTTGAATATTAATAACATATTATTATAAAAAAAACATTATCATTGTAACTAAATTTCTCACAAAAACAAAATCCCACTCGACAAATGTCACTCCGATCTCCCATCCATTTCTCAAATATTTACATACGAATAAAAAAAAAGAAAAGCAGAAAAGCGAGACGAGTAGTAGATCAAGTCGTTGGCAACCTACACGTCGTCGTATATCGCCTACGTTGGTGCTCCCTTCCTCTCTCTCTCTCTCTCTTTCTCTCTCGTATAACTCTCGTCAGGTATATATACACGTCACTTAATTGCATCGTGGCATGCACACGCATCGTAAATTAACACGTCGATATCGCATTGATAATCGGCTTGCACGCGTCTTGCTGGTTAGCGTTTTCATTTGGTTTCGTCTTCGGTTTCATTAGGCCGTCACGCGCTCTCTCTCTCTCTCTCTCTCTCTCTCTCTCTCTCTCTCTCTCTCTCTCTCTCTTTCGTCGACACCTCTCTCACTTCGTTGCAGCTCCGCCACTGAGCTTGATAAATGGGCCTGTGCGCACTCGCGAGCTCGTAATATATACACCCTGCCCTGTGCAACTGCAGTGTTGGCCTGCTGAGTTGTATCTCGCGATTGGCCAAAGTTCACGCTTCTGTTTTCTCGTGCGTGCGCGTGTAACTACATTTTTGCCGATTTAGTTCCCTTATGTCAAGTCATCGAGAAAGTAAACAACGCTCGCCTCGTTAGAAAATCCAATTTTCTCGTTCGAAAATTTTCAACGAATTCTGACTGTATAATTTTCCAAGTCTCCCTCTCTCTTTTTTTTCGGTCGGAGCGACAAATGGAGGGCGATGAAACGCTGATGGAAAATCAGAGTAGACATAAGCTAGAATCTGTTGCGGTAAAAGCGATTCTGAATTTTGAATAGGCGTCGTCGAAAATTTGAATTTCAAAATATGGAGCAGAGAGAGAGAGAGAGAGAGAGCAGCCGCGAGCTTTGAAAGCTGCACAAATTCGCGCTCGTCGGTGCAAGTTGGAAAATTGAAATCCTGAACCGGAGTAGCGCTAATTGTTTAATAATAAGAACTCGAAAAAGAAAGAAAGAAAGAAGGTGAAGCGGTGAAAAGGCTAAAAAGATGAAAGAGGAATAAAAAAAGCTATAAGCCTCGGAAATTATCCAGCATGCACTCGGAGCACTGAGTTGAGAGAGAGAGATATGAAAGCGTAATTTAGAAAGAGCGCGAACTTACACTTAGAGGTCATTACGAATCCATTAAGCGATAGGCTAAATATAAAAGATGAGTAATTACTTCAGGGTAGTAGGGGGGGAGGGGATGCTCTATGCAGAAAAGGGCCTTAGGTTAATTATGCAGAGAGCTTGCGAGCTTGCGAGCGTAGAGAAAGCTTTAACGAGTGAGAGCGAGCGGCGCGCGAGTGAATCGACGAAAATTTTCATTCGTCGACGCCGTCGTAGTCGTCGTCATCGCCCAGCAGAGCCGTAATTATACCGAGTTTTATCATCGCGACATCTGCGCGATCGGTAAATAGAAGTTTGATTCATAATTAAAACTTGGCTTTTGGGATTCTATTAGCGTGAGCTGAATAAGCCCAATCACCTCCCACGCCTATCTCGCGCGAGAGAGTGAATGGCACTTATTAAAATTTAATTAAACCTACTATTCGTCATATATATCTATCTATCTATCTGTCTGACCACTCGGACGAGATATAAACAAGTACGCGTTAGAAGCTTCTAATGTGATTGGTTTACTACAGGAAAGAAAAAGAGTGAGAGAGAGAGAGAGAGAGGAAGGCAAGACTTATAGGTGTATGTAAGCGCAAGCGAGCCGGTAAAATGGAATTAGCTTTTCGCAATTTCGCCCAGTCCATCGTTCTAAGTGCTTCAGGCCGAGAGGCGAGCGCGCGCGTGCCACTGCACTCTTTATCTTTTCTTCGTCCTTTCTTCTCCACCGCTGCTGCTGCCGCCGCCGCCGCCGCCGGCCACCGCTCCCTTTATTTCGCTTCGCTGTTACTATACCTCTCCCACTCTGCTTTTATTTCTGGTAATTAAGAATTTCGTTAATTGGCTGATTTCTACCGGCCAAGCCGGAAAGTTTTCGTTAATTGGAACTTGAAAAAGCTTTCTTCCAACTTTTTTTTTTATTTCGCTCTGGAATTTACATTGATGAATTATGCAGCGGGATTTTTTTATTATGATTGAATTTCTTTTTTTTTTATACGTGTATCGCTCTTTAAAATAGGTTTTTATGGTCGGAGATAATAATCCAATATTTAGCTTGGCCGAATGAAATTAGTGCGAGTTTAATCAGTTTTAAATTAAAATCGCACTGAAATTCAAATGAAGTTTCATTTCGAATGAAGTCTGAAAATGAATCGAGGATGGAATTTAATTTCACTGTTATTGCGCATTAAATATCATCTTTCCGGGAATAAAGGGCTTGATTAAAATTATAAGGAAAGTTTTGTGCAAATGCAAATTTTGCGGAACGTGAATTTTATAAATTAATAGTGCTGTATTCCGAGTAGAAATAACGGCGTAATTTTAATTCTTGGTACGTTCCGAAAATACGTCTGACCAAACTGGAATTTATCTACTGCAACGTGCAATAATTTTGAAAAAAAATCATTTGTCAGAACTCATCAACTATACTATCTCGTGAAAGCTTTCTCGCTTTCACGAAGAGGCAGAATTTCACGGCTATAGCATTGTCTTTTCTTGGCTGCACTCCCACATGTCGTATTCGAGAAAGTGACCGTATCCGCTGCGGGTTGCGGAACACGCTGCAGCTTCGGTAATTGATTATGCATGCCGTGCACATGAATGATATACACGCGCATACAAAAGCCGCAACGATACTGCCTCCGTCGTGGCTATGACATTTTTATTAAAGATCACCCCACTTTCAACTCAAGCTCGCGCGCGACGTGATGAATGGATCGATGCAATTTTACCCGAGTGCCCAGGCTATTTTCCAAATTGACGGCTTTTCACTATGTCGCCCGCGAGTGCAGTCGTTGTACCCTGATTAATCGCTTTCGCGATTTAGACAATAATTCTTTTTTTTTTGTGTGCTTTTTTCTTTGTGTGTGCATTTGTAAATTTCTTCAGCGACTTAGTTACAGTAAAAAGTGTATAAAATTCATTTTATTTGATTTTCCCAGTTCACATTTAAAATTTTTTATTCCATTTTATATTATATAAATACGTATAATTTATTCCAAATTTAATGATAGCTTACAAGTATTTCAGTCATACATCATCGAAATTGGTTTCCCTCTATTGATATTTTTTCGAAATATTTTTTCTTCTACACCGACGAATATCAACGAGCAAACAAATCAGTGTCAATGATTGAAAATTTAGGTATGATTTATTACAATAAAATAAAAACCACCACATTTTTAGTCAAAAAATTGCATTTCAACAAATTTAATCTTGTCGAAATATTTTCGTGCGTTAACTTTAAAAAGCTATCCTTCGTTTCCACGATTGTATACAAAACGAGCCAGACTCGCGAGCAATCAACAGCAGTATTTCCAAAAGACAATAAACTGCAAAAGTATCTTTGTTGTTTTTTTTTGCCTTCTTTGTTCGAGCCCGGCTCGTCTATCAATTTTCGCCCGGCTCAGCGTATACCCTCGGCTTTCATTCAGGCGGACCACAAAGGCGCAAAAGTGGCGTTTTCATTTTGAGGTGGGTTACGTGCGAGGAATACGCCGAGAAAACGAGCGGCGAAGCTCTCGCTCGCTCGCTCGATCGCTCAATCAATCGGCACTTCAAGCTTCAGCGCCTCAATTTGCACAAATTACTCGGGTGTGAGTGCAGCCTGTTGTATATACGTGTGTGAGTGTATGTGTATGCGCGAGCTAGTAAATGAAAAAAAAAAAAGAAAAATTTTTTTTTATTCCTGCTTCGTTCAAAGTTTCCAACTCGAAATTGTTTTCGTAATTAAACAAGCAGCTTCAGAAATTGATTGCCATTTTTTTTTCCTCGCAAAAAAAAAAGTCAGACGTATAGTAGGTTGTATTGATACATATATATCGCGAGGCGAAGAGAAAAGAATCGAACGAAGTGGGTGGGGGGAGATAAATAAACTGTCGGGGCGAAATAGGAAAATGGAAAACAATAAATAACTGGCAGAAGTTTTAAAAGGAGTGCGCCCCGTGGCCGCGCTCACGAGAGAGAGAAAGAGAGAGAGAGGGGTTACGTGATATTTGATTAAAATTGCACTGCTGCTGCTGCTGGCCTCGGAGAGAGGTGAAGCGCTTCATTGTGCGAGCGCGAGCGATCGAATAATAATTCAATGCGCTTTGTAAACGCGGGAGATTGAAAGTGTATACATAATTAAGATTTGAATTGGATCGCTCGCTCGCTCACGGCTCACAATTAATTAAAGCCATTCCGGGCATTTTGTTAATTAGCGTTGCTGCGCGAGAGAGAACAAAATATCTACAAAGAGAGAGAGAGACGTACCAAGCTGCTGAGCAAATTAAAATTGATTAATAATGCGGCTAATTGGTTTTTGCTCATTTGTAAAAAAAAAAAAAAACGAAGGCGACCTTGTTACCGTTGTTGTATATCCTCTAATTAAATACTTCGAATAACATGTATGTACGATTGATTCGGTTTAATTACGGAAAATGTTTGGCATTTTCAGGTCAAATCAAACGCGCCCGAGCCAACAACGGCAACCCGTTATGTGTCTGATTTTCCAATTACATCGTTGCTGCGCGAAATGTGGCTATACAAAGCTTTGTTAATTTGATGAGCGCGCGGGGTATACGCGAGCTCGCTTCGTTTATTATCTTGTCATATAAATTGATTACAAAGTACTGTTGCGTATTATTAATTACACAAATTACCACGACGGTTCGAATGGTTTTAAATTAACAATACACGTGGATGTATTTTCAAACAAAAGTTTGCTAATTCAATCGGCATACAGTTCTTTGGCAATATCCCATCGAAAACTTGCCTCGTACGGTATATCCGTATCATCGGGGAGAGAGGGAGAGAGAGAGATGGGTAGAAGCACTTGCGATCGTCGCGAATCTGACTATCGATCTTGAGAACGAGAGGAAGGGGGAGGGGGAGTAGATTCGCCGCTCGGGCTCGCGTTATTACAGGAGGAGGTGAGCCGCTAGAGGTAAATAGGACTCCTGGCCGTTCTGCCGTAAAATTGTATGTGAAATTGTGCCATGCGTCTTCGGCGCCGGCTACGACACTGCTGCCGCTGCTGCTGCTGTTGGAGAAGAGAAGGCTCGGATTGAATCGAGCCGGTAACGACACTGATTTTATTGCTTGTTTCGACGTTCTCCTTCTCTCGGCTACTATATACCGATCTCTTTCGCGTATTTTACGGATCGACGGCCGCGAGTTTAATTTAATGCTATCGCTCGGTTACGCTATATACATGTATATAGAGAAACGTACATTTTCTTCCGATATTCCCAGTAGTGTATGACCAAAAAAAAAATAGTATTATATAGCCTGTATATAGCTTGCATTGCAATCGAGCAGTGTAGTAGTAGACGTTGCTTGCGCTCTGATTACGTTCTAATTGCGCTAGAGGGGAGGTAGTAGCAGCAGCAGCGGCGGCTCGCGCGAAATCAATGTAATCACTCAATCACGTAAATTACACTCTCAAACAAAACAATCCAGGCAGTAGCCTCTCTCTCTCTCTCGCGTAGGAATCAGCGTAATTGTCGCTCGCCGTCTCTCGCGCGAAAATTAACAGGCTCCATTAACGGCTATATACGAGACCAGTGGAGAAATATAATCAGCGTGCAAAATTTAATCGGGGAGAGGGAGGAGGGCCAATGGCCAAAAAAAAAAACCATTAGATAAACAATCGGACGGAGACCGGTTCGTTATACGCTCGCTCGATCGTTTGCAATAATTAATGGTGAATTTGCTCGTTAAACGCTTGTTTGCGTTTATTAACGAGCCTCTCTGCCGAGAAAGCCAGAAAAATCAATGGATTTGCTGATTACAGACACCGCTGTCCTGCTGCTACTCCTGCTATCTCCCTCTGATTATTATTTTCGTTCGTTAGCCGGATACTGTTCGTTTTGAAAATTTTTAGTTTTTCTTTTTCTTTTTTTTTCGTTTGCTGATTGGTAAATGATAGATTAGAATTTGACTGTTGATTGGTTACTGATTTATTTTGCAAAACTGCATCAGTAAAATTTGACTTTCTTTTAGGTCCGTGAATTTAAAATATATGATATTAATTCAAATTCAGATAGAAAATCTAGATGTCAGGTATGTATCATCATAATATAAATGAGATTCATCTCTTTAATATTTATAATGTTTGATATTTTTTAAACAAATTATAAGTTGCAATGAAAAAATTTGTATTGGTATATGGTTGATAACTTTTCAATTTAGACTACCGAAAAAATATTTATTCCTCAAAACAACCCACAGATTTTTAAAATAACATTCAGCGTTAGTTCGAAAAACCAGTCCCAATTACTCGAAATCGCTCAGCACAACAAGCAACGAAAAAAAACTAAAAAGAAAAGAAGGCTCAATAAACGTTATCAATGTTATGCCGGAATATAATGAGATCAGTTATCCGCCGAGTCTTTCGTCACAAACGAGCCGTACTAATTAATCCATTAAATTATTCAGAGAGAGAGAGAGAGAGAGAGAGAGAGAGAGAGAGAGAGAGAGAGAGAGAGAGAGCTGCTCGCTTACGGCGCGTGCACGCAGTTATAAATATCGATGAATCGATTACGGGGGCGCGAGTCGCTCGCGCGATATTGAAAGAGAGAGAGAGAGAGACGCGGATTCCGGATTAATAGAACTCGCGGTGCAACACATACAACACATATATAGGATCGATAAACCACTCACTATCTCTCTCTCTCTCTCTCCTCACTTAAAACGATGCCTTGCGCAATTGATAACGTAATTACTTGGTGCAGCGTGCGTGTGGACGGCCGGAAATGACAGTCGTCGGGGTGCTTTAATTGATCGTCGGATTTCTTTTTTTTTTTTCTTTTCAAGTCCGCGAGGATTTATGGCCACTCGTTGTAGTTGGCTGCTGATAAGTTTATATCGCTAATTAGTGCTAATTTTTTTCATTTTCGGGGGTGAATACATTACAAAGTTCAGCCGATAATATCAGTTTTGCACTCGACATGATTTTGCTTTCATAGATCGATATAGAAAAAAAAAATATATAGTCAATCGACGTTGAGAAGCGGGCAGACGAGCCAATGGTATATCTGCACAAAAGATCGATTAATCACATCCGCATCAGGCATCAAAACCATCATACAATAGCCTGGGCAGAACAACACTATACGTGCGGGGCGGGCGTATCCTGGCAGTTTCGCGTCGATCGACGTACACAGAGAGAGAGAGAGAGAGAGAGAGAGAGAGAGAGAGAGAGAGAGAGAGAGAGAGAGAGAGAGAGAGAGA
>JAWWMK010000020.1:893473-917741 GCA_035047105.1 Galeopsomyia nigrocyanea | reverse complement strand
AGAGAGAGAGAGAGAGAGAGAGAGAGAGAGAGAGAGAGAGAGAGAGAGAGAGAGAGAGAGAGAGAGAGAGAGCAATACAAGCGAACCCTTGGTGCAATAATTAATTTGGGCTGTGCGCTCGCGGGCGAAGGGGAGGCAAGAATTTAATAAGCGCGGGTGGGCATATAGGTGGGGAATTGGTTATCGCGAGCGGTGGCGGCAGTGGCGGCAGTTTAAACTGGGCCATTCGCGCGCGAAGCTGGGGCTATCGGTTTTGACTGGCGTTTTGCCCTCGCGTATAGGGGAGGTAAAAGCGCGCGCGTCCATAATTTGTATTCAATGATTTACCGGAGCTAATCGCCGAGAATGCAGTGAGAGAGAGTCGACGAGAAGAGGGGAAGTAGTAATATCGCGAGCTGTGTGCAGTGTGCAACGGCAGCAGCAGCAGCAGCGCCGGCGCTATACTTTAGTTTGCAATTTAAACTTTACTTCCTCTGGAATTGATTAGCTTTTAGTAATTAAGCAAGCGGCAAGCCTTCTCCTCTTCTCTCCCTCTCTCCCTCTTTCTCTCTCTCTCTCTCTCTCTAGTTCCCCGCTCGCTTGCTTTACTTGCCCTCCCTTCTTTTGTATATACACGAGGCATTCTGCGTTTTACGGGCTCGCGTGCACACAGTCCCCCCCTTCCATACTACTCTCGAGCTTTACTTTGATTAAGAGTACGAATTTTTAATTGACTGTGCCCGCTACTACTGCGCCGCTCTCTCTCACTCGCGCGCCAGCGTTCTTTTTCTTCTTCTTCTTTTAGCTCGGGCCCTGCGCCCCTATACCCACTTCCCCTACCCCTGGAAACTCACTTTTTGTTGGGAAATGAGTTTCCGATTGACTGGTGTAACTTTCAAAAGCAATTATCCACGTTGCTGGATATGATACTCGCGCTCACTTCCTTCTTTTTTCGCGTGGTGCTGTGTCGATCACATTTTTATGAAAGTCGATCGATCGAATTGTTCGAGTTGGTAAATGCTATGATATTGTATGAATTATGCAAGAAATCGAATGTTTGATCTAGTCGAGCGAAGTATGGAAATCTCCATGTACATAAAGCCCCTTACGTCTTCTCGCACATCCGATACAAAGCTCTCTCGCTCGTCGGCGCTTGCTCTCTTCCACGGCGATTTTAATCAACGTTACTCCCGCACCTCCCTCTCAATCTCTCTCTCCCGTACCACCGCCGCTGCCTCAAAGAAAATCAGCAGCGAGTAAATTACGAAAAAGAACAGAGCGGAGGCGGCGGCGAAGAGAAAGAGAGTGAGTAGCGAAGGTCTTTGGCCTACGTCATCTAATCTCCGAAATGATTTTCCAAGGCGAAACCCATCCTAAGCCAAAGCCAAATCAAACGCTGTCGCCGACGAGAGAGAGAGAGACGAAAGAGGGAGAGGGGGTTAGAAGCTTCGCAGTGCGAAGCAATTTCGGCATGGAATGCGTTTCCCTCGATAGCTGCCCGGCCGGGACAGGCCCAAGCAATTTCAAGTTCCATTATGTGCGCGCACCCCCTCGCTCTCTCACTCGCTCTCCCGCGAACGCGAGTAGTGAGAGAGAGAGAGAGAGAGCAGCTCCCCACTCCACCCCCTTTTGCAAGCGCTTTTGCCTTCAAGAGCGTACGCGCGGATTTTATAACCCCCCTCTCGCTTACGAGCGCCGAGTTTTGGATTTGGATGCTGTTGCGCTGCTCTGCTGCTCCTGCTGCTGCTTTAACTGCTTCGATTTTTCACGGAATTTCAATCTGTGGACCTACCTGTTCTGTTTCTTTCTTTTTTTTTGGTTGTTTTGCTTTTTTGTTCTTTGGTTTCGGGTGATCGTTTGCCTTTGATTTTTTGATTGCAGTGGGATTTTACTATCGAGCTAGGTTTCTTTGTACCACCCTTTGTATTTTTTTAGCGAGAAATAATCATTCCCATAAAAAAATGCTAGCTAATTCAATTTCCCAGCAAGCAAATTCTACCTAGTCGAAAGTAAAAAAAAGGGTTACGCACAATTTCATATAAAAAAAAAGATTAATATTGGCGCCATAAAACGTTGTAGAACACAATTGATTTCCCATAATACTTTTGATTGCCAGCCATAAATCCCATATTGAATCCTTCGAAAGAGAGAGAGAGAGAGAGAGAGAGGGAAAACGAAAGAAAGAAAGAACGAGCGAGCGAGAGAGCGAAGTCGACACCTCCGGGGCAGCAGATTGCAAACGTGAGAATTCATTACCCGGGCTGCGTCGAAAAATAGAGTACACACACATACACGCACACATACACATATACGAGCAGCCTAAAGCGATAAGGTCGACGAGCCGATATATCGGGAAGGGAGCTATAGCGGTGTGAGCGCGCGTGGCCCCGCGACGAATTTAAAAACGCAATTTACGGACAATGCCTGGCCTTATAAACCCTTGCCTTGCTCGAAAGGAGGGGAAAAAAGTTTTTCAATTAATTTCCGAATAGAGAGAGAGGAAAAAATGCCCGATTGCCAAGGATGAAAAAAAAGAAGGAACGTTCAAGTCTTAGCTGGCCTGTTCTAACGAGGTATATACCCCCTCTTACACTCGAGGCCGTAAAATGTTGTTTTTTAATTTAGGTGCCGTGGAGTTAATATACGGCTTTAATTTCGGGTTTTCATTTAGCGCCGCCAGCAAAAGTCTCTCTCTCGCTCTTGGTTGTTCTCTCTCTCTCTCTCTCTCTCTTATACGCTGTACTATACGCGCGCTGCGCGAGAGCAGCTATATACCAAAAGCCAAGGAAGCAGGATATTGATATGCCGAGGAGGTTTACAATGCGTTTAGAGTGTTTGTACATCGCGTCGTTGAGATTGATTGAGTTTGCGCCAAGTTTGTACAAATAATTTTACCGTCTCGAAAACTTTATGTATATAAGCGATCGCAATTTTGTTCCCGAATCTCATCATCATCGTTAAAACACAATCGATGAGACAAAAAAGAAACAAAAAACGAACATCGAAGCAATCAGCTTTGAAAGTTTCCCATCCAAAATTTCCATTAGCGCGATCAGCTAAAACCGAAAGCTCTCTGAACGAGCGAGCGAGCGAGCGAGAGAGAAAAAAAATCCAAAAGCAATCGCGATTCAATTAAAAGCAGCCTCCCCTTCGCCGCTGCTCGCCGGCGCCAAAACAATCAACGCACCTCAAACAGAGCGAGAGCGAGCGAGCGAGCGAGAGAGAGAGTGAGAGAGTGAGTGAGATTGAGCAATCGTCCGGGGCGTCTAACTAACGAAAAAGCGAGCGAGACGAGAGAGATGGAGGGTA
Source organism: Galeopsomyia nigrocyanea (assembly GCA_035047105.1). NCBI lineage: Eukaryota > Metazoa > Arthropoda > Insecta > Hymenoptera > Eulophidae > Galeopsomyia > Galeopsomyia nigrocyanea. The sequence goes on along the minus strand of JAWWMK010000020.1, from coordinate 914,453 downwards.
GGAAACGAAGGAGGCGAGCCACTTCCGGCCGCGAAGATTGACTTCCGAGCCAAAGCTTGACGGGCGACCCTATCACAGCCAAGCGAGTGAGAGAAGCAATCGAACGCCCCAACCAACTCAACCAACCACCCACCTCCTACCCCAGCTTTTTGGCAGCTACTTCCAACTACGCTTATACGCTTCGATCTCCATGTCGAGCTGCTACTGCTGCTGCCTCTTCTATATACTCCCAAGCGCGTGCGGTTATATTGCTGGGATTGGATCATTTCAACTGCGTTTTCGGCTATATATATATATGATAGCGACGTATCGTTGAAAATGAGAACCGCCTGCCACGGCATTCCAATAATCATGGATATTCAGTTTTCTTTTTTTTTCTTATATATCTTGGCGAAAATTAAGGTTTTACGATTGGTTGATTGTACTTTATGAGTCGTATTTCAAAGCGTTATCGACTTTTTAAACTTTTGTTCCACGAGATAGTCATCAAATTTACATTTTATTTTTTTTTCGAAACTTTTTAATAAGAATTAACTCAGATTCGCAATAATAAAATTATCGAATCACAGTTTGCACAATAATGACTACAATCATAATACAGAATACTGAAGCATCCCAGCACAACCTTGCTACAGATAGAAAGAGCTCGTGGCAAGTTTAATAAGCCTCCTCAGGATCGGCTCATAAATAACCCGTATCGGGCATTTTCTCTCTCTCGCGTTTTTCCCGAACTCTTCGTCGTCGCCGTCGCCGTTGCCGTCCGTTAATTAAAATTTTTCGCCACGACGAAAAAGTAGCGAAGCATATATACACACATATACACTTTGTGAGTAAAAGTATGAGTAATGTGCCATTAATTCCAACTTTTTTAATAAAAAAAAAACAGAGCCGCAATCAAAAGTTCTTTCTACAAAAAAAGAAGAAAATTCAAAAGTGTACTAATTGGGATCTCGGGTGCAGGCACGCGCAGGTGGGGTAACACGGTTAATTGGCAAAAATCGATCGATCGAAGAGCAATTAGACGATACGGTTTTTGATAATGTCACGCAGACACACACACACAGACACAAAAGCCTCGCCATAAATATAAACGTAAGAAAAACTAATTGGTGCGAGTGAGATAGAGAGAGAAGGCAATTAGCAGGTGTCAACCTTGGGGGACACATCGCTCATTAACCATTTCTGCCGCGCGCAACGAAATCGATCTTTCATATTAAAAAGAAAAAAAAAAGCGCAGCAGCAGCAGGCAACAGCAGTAGCACCTAAGGCGAGCCAATTACAACGGTCATCGCTCGCGCCGGCAATTAAGGCGCTCCCAATTATTGCCGAGTGCTCACACACATACACATACATGTATATATATACGCACGCACAGCGAGTCATAGTATATGTATGTATGTATATACGCGCACCGGATAATTGTCTCGAGCGCTGCTGCTCTGCTCTGCTCGTGGGTGTTTACGCATTGCGTTTGCCTCTCTCTCTCTCTCTCTCTCTCTCTCTCTCTCTCCTCTGTACGCGCGTGTATATATATCTGCGCTTAAATATTTGCATGCAGACGTATACGCGCGTTCGGCTTAATTGAAGAAATACGCGAATTAGGAGAGCCTACATAACTTCGCGAGACTTCATTGTAAACTGTAATAAATATTTAATTAAAATGTTCACTTTCGAGAAGTGAAAGATTTTAATTAGACACGAGCATTGTTGAATATTCGTGGAATTAATTTATATCTGATTTACGGCAATTACATATCCTTATAAAACATTAATACTTTCTAAGTATACTACTATACTCTTGACTCTTCGTGCGCAGCAGCGATTTGCATTGCGAAGTACTTAAGCGGAATCATTAAGAGAGGATAGCAAACCAAAAACAGTAGTGCTTACACACACACATACAGCAGTTGTAGTTTTCCTCTCCTTCGCACGCACGTTAATTATACGCACATATTTGCCAGCATTTCAATTCATTAGTATATATATATGTATACACCCGCAGCGGGCTAATTACGAGTTCTCATGATTCTCACTTTTATGACAAGCAAACAAGAAAAGAAAAATATTAATCCGAGCGCATTAGCGCTTTACGGTATGAAAAAAAAAAAGATGCATCGTCGTCTCGTATAGTCGTCGCGTGGGCCGAGATAGAGAGAGAGGTAAGTGGCCTCTGTATAGCTCGGAAGTCAACTCGCGCGCGCACGCTGCACGGATGCAATTTATCGGGGCTCTCCCCTCCCTTCCCACCCCACCTTATACTCTGATGGAATTTTTTTTTTCGCAAAGTTTTTCCATCGGACACGTTAATGCGTTGGTATCGACAAAATTTTAATTAATTTTTTTCTTTTTTTCTATCTTTCGCGTAATTAACGTTGCGGGTGGTGTGCTTTTTTTTTTTTTGCTTTTTGTTGCGCGCGAGCGAGATTGACGCAAATGGAAAATCGCTCGGCGCACTCGTTATTAATTAGCGCTCCAATTAGGAACAACGAGAGCGAGATAAGCGGCAGCTGCAACGCGAGTATTCGGAAAAATCATCTTAATTAATGCACCGATAAACAAACGAACGAAAAAAGATAGCGCAATTTTCGGCTTCGAAGAGAGAAGATAAGGGGGGGGGGGGGGAAGCAATGTCAGATGTCAAGCTAGCGCGACTCTTTTTATTTTATCACGATGAATGAAATTGACTCGACGACGAGGGAGGAGGAAGAGGAGAAGGAGAAGAAGAAGCTTTTATCTCCTCGCTATTATTTACAGGCGAACGTAATTAAGAGATGATATTTTTGCGTACAGCAGTGTATCGCCGACTTAATTACGTAAATATTTTTTTATATGTCTCGGCGATCTTTAATTGGCGCAATGTTTCTTCAACAACGACGTCAATGTACAAGCTGATTAAGAAACCGAGAGGGAGAGAAAAAAAAAATTGGTAGCGCTGTGTGCTATGTGTGTGTATAAGCGCACAATCGCAATCATGCATAATTGATCGTACACGCGACTCCTCATTTCCGGATAAAAAGAGTCTCGTTCTCGAACAATAAATACATAATCGACTTCTACTGTATAACACACGTACATACACACATGTATACACAAACGTATACAGCAGTAGCGCTTGATTAAATTCCAGGATTTTTTCGTTTCTGACGCTGGCACGGCGGTAGGGAGAAAGGGAGAGAGGGAAGAGAGCACGAAATTCCAATCGATCCGCGCTGAATAATTAACTCGCGGCAATTTGCAATCGCTCGTACTCGGCGGCGGCAGTGGCGGCGGCGGCGGCGAGTCAATGTCGCGGAAAATTGAATCGTAAAACGCAACTCACCGGTATTAACGCAGCTGCTGTGCTTTTCTTCTTCTTCTTTTTTTCCCGCCAAAAGAGGAGGGGGAGTAGAGAGTGTGAACGGAAAACCAAAAGAAAAAACTTGCGGCGCCAAATTCGAAAAAAAAAACACTTGTTCTTTGTATTTTATCACAAAATACACGGCGCGTCTATAAAACTAAAGTAAACGAAAGGTGTTCGAGAAACACACTTTTCTTATTTGAAGTCACAGCACTCGCGAATTACACACTGCACTGTAACAGCACATTGGCAAGCGAGAGAAAGAGAGAGCTATGAAAGGAAGAAGCCGAAGTTGCGGACGCGCCGAGAGTCCGACACGGAGTGAGCCGCCGGCGGCGCGAGACTTGACGTCAGTCGAGCGCCTGCGCATATCCGCGCGCCGCATGAGGAGTCGCGCCGCGCTCCCGAGAGAGGGAAAACGCGCAAAAGCGCGCGAGGAGAGTGACTATCTCATATAGCTAAAGTGATTTTTGGATTTTCATCGCTCTCCTCGCGCGCGCGCGCACACACACGGAGAGTTTACATGCAAATATAATCAGTCCTAATGGGCTTTTCCGTCGAAATCTAATTGTGTAATTCGCTTTCGGATTAAATACGAATACACCATGGGAATATTACTTTTGACATTGAAAGAGGATTTAACGCAAGAAGAGGACTACCTTCGACTTGCCTTTTTTTTTGTTTCGTGGGTGAGTCAGTTTTTTTTTCAATCTCTCGCGAAATCCGGTACCCCCCCATCCTTAATTATATCGATCGCGCTTTCGCGAGAAAACCCTGAGCTGCAGTCTCGCGCCGAATGAAGACGCCAATTAAGCACTTATATGGTTGTGCTTTGCAACAGGGTCGACTTTGAGCGAACGCGTTATGTACCTTGATATAATTGCCTCGTTAATGTGACTCTGTTTGGTGAATTCGATTATTATCCAAGCTGCGAAACACGAAACTGGCAAGAGTAAGCTTCTTTTGTGTGATTTCCTTCGTTTTCTGTCCGTTGTTTCAATAATTAATCCGATCGCTTTTGAACTTCCTCCTATAAAAGTTACTTTTCCAAACGTCGATGCTTATTTTCGTGTATCGATGCTAACGTTATTAGTTTGGTAATGGATTTTCCTTCTTTAATGGCTTCTAAATTGGAAAATAAAAGTCGAGTATATAACTCAAAGACGTGCAGTATTTTTCCAAGAAACACTTGAAAAATCATCAAAATTAATTGCTAGCGGTTCTCCTCTTCCCCGCCGATGATTAAAAGAAAAAAAAACCACACGGGTTCACGCAACTGTGCGACGTATATCTATATATTTTTTTTTCCTCTTCCTTTCTAATTAAAAGCCGCCTTTAGCTCCGTCGCTTGCGCGTGTCCCTTAATTTGCTAAAAAGTATTTGTTCACGAGCGACGAAATCTGTGGGTTTCCTCTAATTTATATGGAAAAACCGCAAATCGGTCGGTTGCCGCCGCCGCTGCCGCCGTTGCCGCGACGCAAGGGGCCTTTGCTAATTAAGTCTTAGTTTGCTCCACTTAATCAACGCGGATCCACTATCTGCTAATTAATTAACGGCCACGAGAAATTTCACGTGCGTCTCTTTACTCCAATTCCCTCCCTTCACCTCCAAAAAGTAATTTTGCCTCGATATTTTCTCAAAGCTAATTGAATGCTTAACTCGTTTGCTCTCTCCGACCCGCGAGCTTTTTTTTTCATTTTGCGTACGTAATTACTAACAAGCTGCGAGTTTATATTCTGCAGGAAAAAAAATGGAGAGGAGTGAGCTTTCGCGGATGAAAAATTTCTCATAAACCGGAGCTTTTGGTTTTTCGTCAGCCACAGTGGTTTCTCAAAAATACGCGCCTATTCAGCTTTTTTTTTCCTTTTACTGAAAATACATATATAACTCGGTCTTTATTGCAACTGAGCGTTTTTTAATTACTTTTTTTTCTTAATAACGAGAACAAATAAAAAATGTTGATTCTCCTCCTCCGCGTTTATCTCACGGCAAGACCTTCGCTAAAAACTTTTCCGAGTAAAGCCGCTAATTGCCCTGCTTATAAAAATAATAGAATTTATCGATCGTAAAGAAAAAACAACGGGTAAAACCGCCGCTCGCCACACGCGCGCGCAGAAAGAAGCATAAAAAAAAATCAGAAAACGCAACAAGAAACGCCAATAAAAATCGCGAAATCCGTAATCTCGAAGCACTTTGCTATCCGGAACAATTGGCAAAGTGAAAAAAGTATTTCAATTTGCGCGATTGCCTCGCTTCTCTCTCTCTCTCTCTCTTTCTCGCTGAGCTCTTGCGAATGAAAGTGGCTTTCTTGTTCGTATACGTGTCGCACGAGCTCTCCGAGCAATCCAAATCTCGCGCTCGCTTCCCCACCCTCCCACCTCCTCCCAAGTATTTTATATGAGCAAAGCGAGCGAGCGCTTGCGGAGGAAAAAAAAACTCTCTCTCTCTCTCTTTCGCCTCAAGTAGTCACTTTTAGCTAATTGTGCGGTTCACTGCCTGCGCCGCTGCTGCCTGCGATTGTTTTAAAAGTTGCTCGAGCTGCGGGTAAATCGCTTTTTGCGGCGAGAGTTGCATTGCGCCAACGGTAAGCAAGCAAAACTCTCCGCAGGCTTGTAGCTGCTGTGTAATTTAGCGATGGAATTTTTTTTTACGAATTATTATTCAAATTATTGCATGATTTTTCATCGCCTTTGAATTCTTTCATCGATCGAAAGAAGAACCATCAAGAAAAATAACAGCACAGCTAATAAAATCAAGTACAAGCATTCAGTTCTCATTGAGCATAATAATTCGATCCACTCGAAGGGGCATTGAGCACTCGAATCACGTCCGCGAACGAGCTGAAAAAAAAAACAAAATGGAAAATGACGATCGTCACTTTCAATCATCGAGCGTGCAATCAAATCTCACGGCTTCGTACTCTCTGTGCACTTTTGTAAAAAAAAAAGAAAGAGCGCAAGGTATATAACAGTTAGACTTCAGCCTCGCTCGACGTCAGCAACTTAACGAGCGTTTACATTAAGCGTAATGGCAATCGAAGCTTCTTCTTCTTCTTCTTTCCCCTCCTCCTCGTGAGATTTCCGATTGGAAAAACGCCTTTTTCCCATCGACTTTGCCCAGCGACGAAAAAACGCGTAGAATGCGCAACGAGAAGCGAGTGAGAGGGAGAGATGATGCTCTTTCTCGGGATAACCGACGACAACGACGACCGAGTGCTCGCTGTTTTTATATCCTCCGACAGTGTCCTTGTGTCTGCCGAGTACACCAGAGACGATATTACGCCGAAGTATATGGAGAGGTTCGTTGATGTGATTGAGGCACTATACTCGTGACATTGGCGAGCGAATAAATTTTTAATTTTTGAAAAAAATCTTCAATGAAACAAAAACTGGCCGAACGAATATAAACAAAAAACATCATTTGCTCTATATATACGATTCGCCGCGAGCGTGAAAAGGAGGCGAGTCAACAATCTCCATCCACCTCGTTTTCAACGATCGCATCTCGTCACACGAGTCTATATAGGCAGCAAAACTGGTCGTGTAAAAAAAAAAAACAAAAAGCTCTCTCGCGTATGTATAGGAAGAGGCAGCACAGCAGTAGCAGGCGACGACGAGTGGCAATCCGAGGATGATATAGTTTATATGTACGCCGCGAAGCGACTTTCAGCGGAAACTGTTTATTAAACTCACGGCACGCGAGCGGTTACAAGCTCGGGTGTCATTACCATCCTATTGATTCGATATAGACCTTCCTCTTCTTTTTTTTTTGCCTCGTCCTCGTTAATCGATTGCGCGCGCGTGCTTGCTGCCCAGCAGCTCGAGGAAATTAAGCTTCATAAAATAATAATTAACATTCTTTCGCGCCGCTAAACTTTTATCGATCATGTTATACTATATCGGGTAAGTGGAACTTGATTAACGCTATGTATATTTATTCTTAATCGCGCGCGTATTAAACTCTCGGCGAAGGAAATTTCACGATTAAATCCCCGATCTACTTTGCGCAATTATATAGCGACGATGAACTTTTTCGCGCAGATGTGTATAACCGTCATTAAAAAAAAGGAGAAGGAAAAGAAATCAAGCCTCAATTAAGTTTATATAGTACCACCCACTCACGCCTCGATACGCCGTACGTCAAATTCTCTTCCTCCTTCCCTCTCTTCTCGCAATTAACATACTAATAGCCTGGGTTCGCTCGTCGTCGTCGTTGCTGTGAACTTTTGAGAGGCGCACGTGCGTATGTATATCGAGCTTAACCGACGACGTCGTCTATTGATCAGAGACAAGAGGTGCGAGGTGCTTTAAAATAATTAAACGCTGAATGAGTGATGTACATTCATACTTTTTCTTTTATTGAAATTCGCGTCTTTTGCAACTCGTTGGAGTGTGTGATTTTAGGGATTCGTTTGTATTTTCTTTTTAACTGAGCTTTGCTCGATAAGAAATGAATGTAACGGTACCGACCATATGAATTTAATTGGCTGGTAAATTCACCGCAAACACAAACGGATAAACAATAGGAAACAAGTTGAAATAGAGTGATTTACCGGTTGAATAATTCCGAATGACTAAGTGTGAGGCAGCGTTAAGCTTTCGGCAAGATGTTGCAAGCTCGCATATACACACACAAGACAGCTGTGCGGTGCGCAAAGGGTGGTCTAAGGAGCTGCCAGCTTGAGTTTTACTCGCTCTCTCTCTCTCTCTCTTACTCACCGGGTGTGTTTATACACACGTTAAGATGCTTAATCGCCTCCCATAATTAAACTGTCCCTCAAAGGGCTTAATTGTTCCATAAAGCCCAGCTCAACCATGAATACGCTAACGAGCTCGCAAGCGCACCGACGTCTGCGAAGGAAAGAGAGAGAGAAAAAAAACAAGTTTTTCGTTAACAACTTCTTCTTACTTCTTCTTACTTTTTTCTTTTTTTTTCCAAAGATTTATGCCAAGTTGTTTGGCGAGATTACACCTTTGCTTATGGTCGAGGCTGCGATGGGCTTTGAGAAGATGTTAACGATGTTGATTGATTGCTGAGCTAATTGTGATATTCGGGGAAATAGTATAATATAATATTGTAGATTTTTTGCTCTAAATTTTTTTAGGTAAGCAACGAAAAGAACTTTAGTGATTAGTACTTTTTTTGTTTTCAATAAATATCAATAGAAGTATCATCACGAGTACATTTATTTGAATACGTGTCCATTGCACTTGCGGTCATAATTAATAACAGAGACGCCGCATAGCGAAGATTGGCTGAATTGATAAACCATCACTGTTGTCAAAACATTTTTCGCAAAACTGTTCACTTGCATATGAGATATACGCGAAACTTTTTCAAAAGTAAAAGCATTAAAACTCGTGTAATGAAAAAAACTAATCATCATCAATAGCCCCCCGGAGACTTAAGCGCAAACGATCTACATCAAGCCTGTTTACTTAGCTGAGAAGTCCTTTATTTCAATGTAACAACGTGAATGGTGCAATTACCAAATAGTCGTCGTCGTCGTCGCCGTCGTAGAATCCTTTTAGCCTGCGCGCATTACGGCGTCGTCGTCGTCGTCGTTGTCTTCGCCGGAGGCTCTTTCTCTCGCTTGCGCGCCATTGTCGTTCGGTTATAATTAAGAAAATAGACTTTAAATCTGGGATAAAAGCCTCGAGAGAGAGAGAAAGAGAGGCGAAGCCAAACTAATAGAGATAATAGCCGCGAAATAAATCGATGTGCATGCAAACGAGAAAGAGAGAAAGAGAGAAAAGAGCGCAGCAGAGTCTTACTTGGCGCGCAGAGAGGGCAAATGGAAATTAATTCATTACTCTAATGCGCGCGCGAGTCGGCCGCCTTAACGAAAGATGGATGTCTCGTTTTCATTTCGAAAATTAACACTCTCCATTATACGCGCGCGAGCACCGATTTTTAAAGCCAAGCTTTGTCTTCTTCTTCTTCTTCTTCCTTCTTCTTCTTTTTGTGCACTTTTAGCCGCGCCTCTCGATTAGTAGCAGCACTTTAGCTCAACCGCTTCTTCCTGTCGTCGTCGTCGTCGTCGCTCGCTCGCTTGCTGTGCGCGCTTTCTTTATTCTCATTTTTTTTTTCTTCCTATCTTACCATCCCCCTTCTTCTCGAGTGAGAGATCCCTTCCAAGTGGGATATAGCTTTTCTATTTGATGCACTTGTGTGTCGCTTCGATTATTTTCGATTGATTGTTAATTGATCGACTTGGAATCTTCTATCATTTTGTTTGTTACGAATTTCAAATTATTAAATAAATGTGATTTGACTTATTGCTCTACAGATTTTTAAACGGTAAATACATTTCTGCGCTCAAAAACATATTGTAAAATCTATTCAACTATGAAAAAAAAGAAGAAAAAGATCATTGTTCCCTTACAAAAAAATCGATTAAGCACGCAATGCATCAAACTTTCCGATCAGCGCGCGCGGAACGGTTTCCGATCTTTTGTTTGTCGCCCCGCTCATTAACTCTCTCTTTGGCACTTTTTTTTTCTCTTCTCGTCACGGCTCTTTTTTTTTCTTCTTTCATCTCCCCCACCTCCTTCTCCACGAAATCGAGTCGTTCGATAATTGCAAGCGTGAATCGATTGTCGGGCGCGTTTTCCGGTTCGCGCTCGCCTTGTATAGCTGAAAATACCTCGTTAGCCATTCAGATTTCTCCGCGCCGAAGAATATAAATAGATTAGCCGATAAAGGAAAGGCGTTTTACTAATGAGTTCTCTCGGCGATAAGACCGATGTCTACTCTTTTTTTCTTTCTCTCTCGTACTCGTTCGCTAATTGAAAATGGCTTTGCTTTGTCGAGATAAATTTTCTAATTACTCAGCGATGCTTCGTTTCGCGCTGGATCGATAACAATGGACATCAAAGTGAATCAACAGCAGCGGCAGCAGCAGCAGCGAGGAATTACTATTAATTATCCGAATGGACTTTCGCTATAATATGGGACATTATCAATTACGTCAATTTTAATGCGGCTATATGTAGCTTCGCTCGTATGTCTGCGAATACAAACCACTAAAAGGCATTTGATTGATCAATCCGATCCTAGATTAAAAGCAACATTCTGTATATGAGCGCTTCAATAGCATCCGCATAGAATAGCACACGCAGCACAATAATTCATAACATAACAGGTGTGTGTATGTGCGTTTGCTCGTATTGTTCGCGGCTCTATGTTCAACTCGAGTTACTCTGGCAATGAGTGATTTGTTATTACAGAAGCTTATACACATCGATCAATAAAATGAAAATTGTTTATATATAGATATCAGCTTGACTTCTCTCAAAACACAATGTCACTGCGGGCAAATTTCCTGGCAAAGCTCGAGCAGCAGCAGCAGCAGGGTATAGTATAGCAGGCAGCGCTCAAAGAGGCAGGTAATTCTGGCCAATTTCGCGGCCACTTTCGTCTATCCGATCGTTCGACACACTGGCGCGCGAGCTTTATATCCGGCGAGCTAAACTCCGAGAGAGAGTGGCGGACACGTCAAGTGTGCTAATGTCGCTTGGCAACTCCAAATCAGTTTCATCGCCGTTGCTGCTGCTACTGAGAGTGATATGTGTAGTGAGCGGAGCATGGCTCTCGACGAGAATTGATTTACGATTTCGCGAGCGATATGGGCGCGTGATTTGCGAGTGATATATGCGCGAGGATTTGTAAGGTGAAGAGATTTTGACTTTTTATTATAGCGAATTTTGATGTGGAAGGAAATATCCAATCAGAACTTGCGAAAGACCATAACGCAATTTATACGTAAACTTTAATCAGCTGCAAAGCCAAAGCATCCTCTGGCAATTAGTTGTCACATAGTGAGATTGAGAGAGAGAGAGGAAAACGGTGCCGCGAGGCTTGAGAGAGAGAGAGTGCATTACATGCACCGCGGCGCAAATTGGAAATCAGTCATACAGCAATCCCATTATGGGTCTGGACGAAGAAGTCCTGCGAGCGAGAGAGAGAGGACAGTGACGCATAGCCACAGCGAGTTTGGGACGTCACACATCCGAGCATGTAATTAGATTGGGACGCGCGCGCGCTCTGCCCTCTCGACGCCCCATTGTGCAGTTTAGAGGGGAGGCAGCAGCGAGGGATGGAGGAGGGCTTTAAGCATCAGTTACAGGCGCTTGCTGCCCATCCGTCGTCAAGGCACTGCTCGCCTGCTCGTTGCATCTATAGCTGCGTGCGTTATTGCGTTACCGGGTGTGCGTGTGTGTGTGTGGCTGCAATTAATTGTTTTTGTTTCTAATTATTTTGAGAACAATTTTTTTTTGGTTGTTGAGTGGATATTAATTTTTTTATTTATTGAGTGGAGATCGATTATTATAGTGAACTGGTTTTTTCGGATGAAAAAAGCACCTGTCTCCTTGAAGAAAGCCACTTGTCACCGGAAGCATATGTCCTTTTTTTCAAATATAATTGACGCAAAATCACAACATTTTCAATATTACTAAAATATAAATTTTTCGCTTATTGTACCTTTAAGGCATAAAAGTTAATTATTACAATAAGTATATATGGCACGTGCCTTTTTCCTTGCAAAAACTATTATCATTATAATATAATATCCTTGATTTAGTTTTAAGAATTAACAATGTGAACGATTTCTTGAGTGCAAATTTGTATTATATTTCTGTATAATAATTTGTATTATGCATGTACAATAAAACTTTTTCTAATCTAATCTAATCTAATACCCTAATAACTATCAAAGCAATCGATCACTTTTTTACTTACAAATTTTTTATCAGCTTATTAATAAAATTTCAGCTAACAACATCTCAAGTGAGCCAAATGATGATAGTGTAAAAAAAAACTGTGAAAAAAGCATGAACGATGAATATCAAGTTGACGCAACATTTGTTTGATTTCCAATTAAAATCTCACGAATAACTAATAAAGAGCTTGCCTTAATCATCGTAAGAGCCGAACGTTCAAACGAATACAAATCCATCAACACTCCGCGTATACAACAGCCACTTATTATAATATAAAAGGCGACAAGCAGCGGCACGTATCTTTTGACGGCTTTGCACTTGCACAAGGAGGCGCCGCCGCTGGTTCTTCTTCTTGTTCTTGTTCTTCTTCTTCGAGGCGCACCGATGTAATTTTCTGAATGACTGCGTAATTAAAACTCTAATTTCCTGCACTTAATTGACCGGAGCTTTGCGATGTGCGCGCAAGACTCCTTTTCTCCCTCCCTCTCCCCTTTCCTTCTTCGCACGATTTCCTCGTTCCTCTATATATTCTACTACGGAGACGCGCGCGGCTTGCTTTGTCTTGCTTTTACGAATACTCATCGGCCAATGTCATTTCCGTGCTGATTTTTTTTTACGAGCTCTATGGTTAACTGTTTGTGCTGTTTGCGAGAGATTTGAAGAAAAGTTGTGATTGAATTATATTTCATTTAATTATTAACGATTTTATCAAAATTTAATTGAAAATTGAACATTTACCTCTAGTACCAAATTTTTTCAGTCGATAAATCGAAAAAAGCTACTACATCTCCTGGCAGATTAAAAAAATTAATCATCATTCACACAAATCCACTTAAAAATGTAAGAAAACTGAAAAAACATTTTTCATGCGTTTTCACGCATTAAAATATTATTAAAATTAAAATTAAATTTCACAGCCCGATAAGCAAAACCATCTACCTTTGGTCTCCTCGTCCCACTCACCCAGAAAATGAACAGCCCTCGAATATCCCATCGCGTAGCACACAGTATTATAGCTAGTGCAGCAGTGGCGGTATACATTTAAATAATCGATTGAGTGTGGCGCGGTGTAGGAGGCGGTATCAAGCTTCGTTCGTTCGTTCGTCGTCTTGCGGTGTATTACCGGACGGACGCGTCGCCTCGGAAGTCGGCAACTGAATAGGCACCTTCCTCTCTCTCTCCCTCTCTCCCTTTCCCATCCGCGAGTGTGCTTTTATTGCCGGCCCTTTCGTTCTACTTTGTTTTAGTGCCGCCCTTTACTCGCGTAATTTTCCCTAATTTTATCGCTGGATTTTTTTCCCCTTTTTCTTCCAGCATTCCCTGGCTTTCATCCTTGCAGTTTTATTCCAACGATCGTTTGATTGTATTTTCCTTTTCTTTGCTAGATTTACGACGGTTATTAGCTGATTGTTCTTTCTCGATAATGTATAAGATCTCTTTAGATTGCTTGCAATTTCAGTACGGCTATCGTGACTTTGTTGGTTACCCATGAGTAAATAAAAGTATAAGATCATTATCAAAAGACATTACTCCAATCGCGTACCGGTATGACAAATCGAATACGTAAACAAATATTTCATGCAAACATCAGAACTGACAATTTTTATAAGCAATAGATAAAATTTTGACCTAATACTTTTAACGTCCCTCTAGATTTTAAGATTGAACCAGCACATGAATTCTTTGAAAAAACAAATTATAATTTCAAAACATAAGTTTGTCCAAAAATAAAAGTCAAACGCACATCAGCAGCAACGCGAGCCACGAGCTTTCAAACTGCAATCAAACGCGACAAAGGAGTGGAGCAAAGAAAGCTCGCTCGCACATCTGTCAATTTGTCGTGTGAGTCTCTCGCACTCTCTATCAGAGGCGCAAATATATAGAAACAGCACTCTCTCTCTCTCTCTCTCTCACTCTGACTCTCTGTGCCTCGTCAGATAGTTACTCGCTCGACGTCGTGGCATCGTCGTCGTCGTCGTCGTCGTCGGACGTGCCAGGAGCAATTATAATTGCCGGCTCCTTTCGCAATTATAAGTTTGCGCGGCGGCAGCAGCAGCAGCGGTGGTGGCAGCGGCACACTGTATACGTGTGTGTGTGTATGTGGAAACGTTAATTGGGGTGACCTGCTCAGAAACTAGTTACCGCCCAGGCGCGCGCGAGCAAGCGAGTGAGCGGCCCGAGCTACTGATATTCTACACGTGCCACCACCGACACTCCTATGCTCTGCTTCTCTCTTCTCTCTTCTCGGCTTGTTGCCGCTATGTGCTACTACTATATGTGCTTTTGCAACGTATGATGCACTACACATTTTCTTTTTGTTTTTATTTTTATTTGTTCAATTTTGTTTGTTTGATTGCTGATTTTTCAATTAAAAATTGATATTGTTTGTGTGACTTGAATTGGAGAGTTATTTCATGATTTTTTTTATTTTATCTAAGAATTTACAGATATTTTTTTAGAGATTGATTGATTTCAACTAGTTGAAAATTTGAGTCATATGAATGTAAGATACTACATATATTAAGATATAGAGTACGTTATAAGGAATATTCTTTATCGCAGAATAGAAAAAATCAATTAAGAATCAAAGTATACAAGAAGAATTTATGCTTGAACCAAAAATTTCTATTTATAGGTTGTAATTAAAATTGATTCTTTACCTAATCCAGCATTTTCGAACTAAATGAATAATAAATAAAATAAAATATTTTTCTTTCAGACATACGCCATCACCACTAAACGCAGTGAATTAAAATTGAAAATAAATTGCAATCCCGAGAAAAAAGAAAGTCAATATTACGTATATCGAAAACTCTAGCAGCAATTCGTGCGTGAAGCTCTCGGCAATAATAAGCGATGTGCAGAATACAGAAAATAAAGCAAAGTGCGCGTGCGCAAAAGAAAGAGAGAGAGAGAGAGAGAGAGAGAGAGAGAGAGAGAGAGAGAGAGAGAGAGAGAGGAGAGGTTGGTACGAAAAACGAAGGAAAGAAGGACGAGTGAAAGAGTGAGAGAGTCTCTCTCTCTCTCTCTCTCCTCTAAGTAACATCCATTTGCCGAGGCGGCCGCCGCAACCCCTTTTACTCGGGGGCGCGCGCGCTCGCGCGGCGGCCTCTTTACTTTGGCCCGCTGCAGCGTATATAGCGAGCTTTTACGGCGATTGGCGCGAGCGCGCATTTCGAAATTATACCACGAGCGCGAGCGAGCTTGCGAGGAGCGATCAGATAAAGAGCACTGGTCGCGCCTTTAGATGCATTGTTTCCCACTCGTCTTATTCTTCTTCTTCTTTTTCTTCTTTATTTTGTCCTGATTTATGTAGTCTATGCGTGTTTTGCCCGATTTTTATCATGCAGAGATTGTTACAGAAAATCAGTATAAGATACTGTCGAAAAATGACTACAAAATTATCGTGTTTTATCTACAATACTAACGTTTTTCAACTCTCTCGATAATATTCTACTTGCATCAATCCAATGGCCCTCTAACGCTAGCAAAATAAATTAATTTCCATCCCGCACCAACGCGCTAAATTTAAATTTAAATTGCGGCTAACCTCGCCTGTCTCTTGATCATCATCAAAGTTGCGAGGGAGGGTGAAGAGAAGGAGAAAAAAAATGATGGCCTCCGCCGAAAAACTTTACAGCTTACAACCCCTGCGCGCGGGCGCGTTGCTGCACCCTCGCAATCGTTTTTTTCTCTGTCTGCTTCAGGGGCTGAAAAGCAGCCCAGGCAATTAAAGTCATACACCGCGAGTAGCACACTTTTATCTCTGGCGAGCGCAATCATCGCGCTAAGTCTTTTAATTTCCTATATCGGGGGAGCCTACACACGCTCTCTCTCTCTCTCTCTCTCGGGGTGGTAATTGGCTGTCAGGGCTTCCCAACAACCCCGAGAGCGAGCGAGAGAGAGAGAGATTGGTATCGCTTATAATTAACTTCTCCGTGCCGCGGGAGGAGATTGCTGCTTGCGCGCTCTGGTGGGGGAGTCGAAAGAGTGTATAGGCGCGGTTTTAATAGAGAAACACACGTATACACATTTTCGCGAGCTTGCAAGCTCATTTCGGCAGCGATTTTGTACTTTGCGAGCGAAAGAAAAAAATTCGGCGATTGTAAAATCTAAATATATATGGGTGCGTGTTTTTGGTGGAAAAATCCGGTGGATTACGAGCGCGAATAAATAAAGGCATGTATCCTCGGTGAATTTATCCAACACAACGGGGTGCCCGAGAGAGGACCGACCGACGAAAAAAAAAACATTTGTTCTGTTTAGTCGGCGAATTAGTGAGTAGCGCTGACCGAAGCGATTGAAATTGACTGTTTTTTAGCTGTTTTTCAAACGGATCTAAATATAAAACGAATGTATCTGGTGGATAGATTGTTTTGTACAATGAAATAAAATGTACGCAATATAACGTTGCATTTCAAAGAAACAATTTGAAAACCATAAATTTTAAACTTTTACAGTTAATAACACTACCGCATTTGAAAGTCAAATTATAATCGTCAGATGCTGTAATTTAATTCAAAGAACACAATTAATCACCGCGATCCAGGAAAAAAATATATCACGTCAATCAAACTAAAACTTAAAATTTCAAAGATAAAAACGATAGCAAGTTCGATCATCAATTTCAGTGGCATCAGCACCAGAATGATCCATAATAGGGTTTGCAAAGGCAGAGAACCTTGATCGCATCCAAATCTTGAGATAATATGCAAATGTTTGGGGTACAAAACAAAGTCGATCACCACCCTCTCTTACTATATATACATATACCCTATTGTATCGAGAAGCAGCCGCAGATTTCCCATGGAATATCCGGCCGGTTTACGCAAGGGCTAATGACAGTCGAAATCCATTGATGATAATCGCGATGCATATCGGCGGAGAGGGAAAGTGTCACGAGCGCGTGGAGCTTCGTAATGGATGTGCTTAGCTTCTAATGGAGAATGGAGCTTGGCATGTATTCCTATTTTGAAGTACGATCAACTTTTTTTCGTAAAAAGTTTAAGATATCAGAATTAAAAGGATTATTTTATAATTATATCACTATTTCATTCGCTGGAATATCAATAGCCGTACAATGTTAACAAAAAATCGTTAAAATTTTATTCAACTTGTAGTTCTTTCTGCAGATTGTACTCTATAAAGTTACTAATCATCCAATGATGATATTTATTTTTTATTCGAGTCTGAACCATCTGCATGTATGGCTTACAGTTCAAAGTTAATAATTTCGAAGTTAAGTAACCTCCATGATCACATTTACTATTGCCTCTCAGAAAGAGACCAGCTTATGATGCGATTGATATTGGATGTGATACGATTGGTTCAATATCTATATAAGGCATAACATTTCGAGCTGCATCGTTTTTTACGTCTGATGAACTGTGGCTGTCAACGGCACTATAAGCGTATTTCAAGAGAAAGATCTATCAATACTGCTGAAAACTTATTTTTCCAAGTTAAGTGTGCAAACCCCGAGCATCGTTCTCTCGTTAACGATTTAAAAACCGTTCACCTGTTTCCATTGATTAGGCTTCTGCAAAGGCTCGGCTCGGCTCGGGCTCGAAGGTAAAACCTCGAGCTGGCTCGAGCTTTCGAGCTTTAGAGCGGCTCGAGATTTTAAGCTCTCAAATTATTTTACGCATAGAGTCTATAAATATGTGTTAAAAAGCCGGATTTACTTAAATTTTCAAGTTTTCTAACTATTCGAATCATGTTACCCATTGCTACTAAGGTAAAATTGAAATTATGTGTGTCTAGTTTGGGAAAACTTCCGAGAAAAACTTGTGAGTCACATTTTTTTCTTCTCTATGCTTATTTTGATGCTCAGTCGATATGTAGCAGATAAAAATCTCGAAAAATTCGAGAGCTTGAAGGGTCGAGCTGAGCTCGAGCTGGAAAACTCGGGACTCGAAAAGCTCGAGCTAGCTCGGGCTCGGCTCGACTCGGCTCGGCCGAGCTAAAGCTCGAGCCGCTCGAGTTTTTCGAGCTTTTGCAGTAGCCTAAATTTTAGTAAGGAATTATGATGAAAGTCAAGAATGTGACGAGCGTTCATAAAAAAAAGAGAGAGAGAAAGAGGGAAATACCTACAGTGGCAGCAAAACAGTAATAGAATGCGAAAGACATCCGTTAGTCAGAAGAGACGTCAGAAAAGTGTATCTATATAAAGCGATCGACGCTCCGAAAAGGGTAGTCACCTCGAATAATATATCACGCATTACGTATCCCAATCGCTCTGTCTCTCGGATCTATAGGCAGCCAAGCTGGCAGGCAGATAGATATCGCGTGGGTGCCGCAAATCACTTTCTTTATTCTTCCTGTGCGACGACCGACAATCTTTGCTCGCGCGTTTGCTTCGCTCGTCATCCATCTCGCGAAGAACAGAAAAAATTAAGAAGCAGAAGAAGAAGAAGAAGAAGCAGGAAAGTAGAAGGAAGGTGTCCCTCGAGAGTGGCTTTGTCTCTCTGACTGATCCCGCACGCGTCGTGTATTAAGACGATAACTTCCGTCTTTTTTTTTCTTTCCTTTTTTTTTCTTGCTACTACTGTTTCGTTATTTGTTCGACGAGAGATTTTTTGATCGATAGGTCGATCGACGAGCACGAGAAACAATAACAAACGAGCGCACTGTAACATAGCATTACAAATAGGCAGAATCTTAAATCGGCACCGTAGCTCGAAATAGCTAGCGCGGCGCGGGCGGAACGGCAGCTAGTCTCGCGTACTGCGGATAATTCTTTAGAGCACAAAGTAGCGTAGTGGTAGTAAAGAAAGTACTCGATAACTCCTTCGGCCTAATCGCCGCGCGCACTCTCGCTCTTTCTCTTCGCCCATTCCCGTCACGTACGCGCCTTTTTAGCCAGCGGGGAGTCAGCGGCAGTCGGAGAAAGCTTGATGCTCGAAAGCGCGCGCCAGCTTTAATATGATTATTCCGACCGATTCACCGCCCCATTGCCTCTTCAACTTTCTTTATATCTTCCTCTCACTTTCGCCTTCTTGTTCTTGCTCTTGTTATTGCGGCTGCCGCTGCGCTTGTTTTCCTTGTGCTAAACTTCCATGCACGTCGACCGAAAGTTTTAAAATTGCGGATATTGCCTTTGCTTTGTCGGGTTTACAGGTGGTGCGCGTACCTCGTACGTTAGCTCCCCGCGACTCGACAAAAAAAAAATTCAATTTCCCCAAAACGCCCTGCCAGAGTAGATTGCACTCGTGAAAGCGATGAGCTTTCCACGCGAGCGAGTACGTGTAATATGGAATGAAGCTCCCTTTTTTTTCACATTATGGATCAGGTCGTTTTACATTGGGATGAAAATTCGGTGCTTGTCGTCTTTACATTTATTAGAGGGGCGTTACGAATGGGGCGGAATTTGCCATCTGAAATCTTGGGCGAGTTCCTTATAACATGTTAAGCTTCCGATAGAGTCATTAAAACTATTCTTGTATTCAAAAAGAAATTGGCACAGCGTCAAACTTTGTTTTTAGCGACAACAAAATTTACATCGATTGAAATTTTTCAGAAATTTTTGTTGTAAAGTTTTCCCGTTCAGTATTTCTCTCTCAACGAACAAAATTAACAATAATTCGTATCTCGTCAATGCGGAGGATAGTTTAATCGAGGTAACGTTCTTTACATCGACTAATCAGTCGCATCGATCCACATCA
This sequence comes from Galeopsomyia nigrocyanea, assembly GCA_035047105.1. Taxonomy (NCBI): domain Eukaryota; kingdom Metazoa; phylum Arthropoda; class Insecta; order Hymenoptera; family Eulophidae; genus Galeopsomyia; species Galeopsomyia nigrocyanea. Next base: position 894,729 of record JAWWMK010000020.1, on the reverse strand, counting down.
AATACATCGGCAATAAAGTTATCCTCGCGAATGACAGTATACATTTATGAGAGAGAGAGAGAAAAAAAAGTTGGAGAGAGCGCTCGTCAATTTGTCAATTCGCGCCGCGTGGCAAACCACCACCACCACCAGCGCGTGATTTATAAGCTTTGATATAGCGTTGATGCTTGAAAAATGAGAATAGCCGTAGGAGGACGATGAGTGGGAGAAAGCTCAAATGCCAAGCTCGGGGATATAGGTACAACGACTCGATGTTTTGACAATGTCGCGAAAGATGGCTTTTCGCGCGCTGGCGAAAAACTTTTGGCGACCTTTAATCAAGCTCGTTTAGGATTGCGGGCACGCGTGCTCTCGAGGCCTCCTAAACAAGCTTTCGCAGGCGAAATCGGAAGCGAAACCGTAGACCTGCAAAAATAATGGCCAGAGGCAAACTTTTGCGGTGATTATTTGGCCGATGTTTTTTTTTTTTTTTTTTGGTCTGCGCGTGGAAAACTTTTGTCGTTGTCGAGAGAGTAACAGCAAAAAATGAAGGAAGAGGAGGAAGAACAAGAACAACTTGTTGCGCGCGATATTCGAAATGAATTGATGCAAAGTTTCATCATATAATATGAAACGGAGAGAAGCATTACCCAACGGGAATCTCGCGTTACTCGCGGTGGCAAGAACACAGTATGCGCTTACGCACGTGAGTATATTGCCGTGTGCGTCAGTCGAGCTATATACATTCATTGCATCTTGTTCCTGCAGAAAACTCATTTCATCATTCTTTTTATATTCGCGCTGGCGAGTCTAACTTCTCATTCAAGTAGTATATATTCCGTTTTTTTTTTCTTTTTCAATTTGAGAACGAGTAGGGTTGCACCTTTGTGTGCAACCTTGGTAATTTGAAAAGAACGATCGATATACTCGTAAGTTGATTGGAAAATCGATGGGCGAGGTGTACTGTCGTTCTTATTGAAAGAGCCTATATATGCACTCGCGATAATGACTCACTTTTCTAGCTTTCGCAGAAATGCTTGTCTCTTCTAGTTCCTAGACATTCAGCGGCTGACAATTCATTAAAAAAGAATAAAATTCGATCGAATTCATTTCCAAAAATGTACACGAAAGCTGAAAGATATAACATTCCAAGACGTAGCCCTGGTGGAAAAATTTTGTTGAGAATGCGATGAAAATTTTATGCAATGTTCACTAATTTGGAACTTTTATTACATATTTCATATAATTACATCGCATTACATCGACTTCAAACAAAA
>JAWWMK010000020.1:811613-893373 GCA_035047105.1 Galeopsomyia nigrocyanea | reverse complement strand
GCTCAGTCGATATGTAGCAGATAAAAATCTCGAAAAATTCGAGAGCTTGAAGGGTCGAGCTGGCTCAGAGCTCGAGCTGGAAAACTCGGGGCTCGAAAAGCTCGAGCTAGCTCGGACTCGGCTCGACTCGGCTCGGCTGAGCTAAAGCTCGAGCCGCTCGAGCTTTTCGAGCTTTTGCAGAAACCTACCATTGATCTTATTATTGTAAATTTAACAAGACGCAACTGGAAAAATTATATTTCGTTTTTTTAAAGTAGTGCATCTACTCGATGCAATTAGCTCGATTCAATTTATCGATGATGGCACTCGCTTCATAATCAAAACTCCAAGCTTGAGATTTATTAAAATTAGAAATTGGAAATTTTTATTCAATTTTATTTATTAAAATTGTTTTACAATGTTCATAAAATATATTTTTCGTTTTATTGCGCAAAATCCTCCTTCATTTTTTTTTTATTAATTTATTTCTTGATTATATCATTATTAATCGATCACTATTTTGAATTTTCAACGATCAGTATTGGATCTAATGTTATTTAACTTATTTTCAATAGAAAAGAGCAGACGTTACTTTTGTATAATACAATTATCAAAAACCGCGTATTTAACCGCGGTTTGATCAGATATGTCTGACCTTGTCGTTGTCGAAAAATTCGAATAATATTTTTAAATTAGATTTAAACAAGTGTCTGTTAGCTTGACGGCTGGTTACCTCCCAATTTGAGAAAATTCTTCTTTTCAGTTTCTTTTGATTAACGTCTTACACTTTATTGATTTTTTAACGCTATAACGTGAAATATTCATTCAGCATAATGGATCTACGCAATATCTAGCCACAATTAATATTTACTTTTTGATGATAGGTATGCCCGTGACGTACCTGATAAAACAATGCCGACATCAATTGTTAGTTCGAACGGTTATATCAATCTAGAGACACATTTGCCAGAAGGTTCTATACTTGGTTAACCCTGAAATTATTTAGATATGTAAATGCCTGCTACACGTGTGGCTTCTTCTTTATCACATCACAATAAGCGCACTTTCAAGCTACATACTCTTGGCTGAAATAGTTTCTCTAAATTTTTCTAATGAAAAAGTCGATGGAAAATTTTCAAATTCATTTTTGACCTGCTGAGAAAAAATACTGTGAAATTTGATATTTTTATGAACATAGCGTACATTTGAATAATTATCTACTATGATAGAATAAAAATCATTCATCTAAATCAATAAAAATCAATATACACATTAAAATCTTAAGTTCCATCGATTTATGAAACCTAACAACAGAAAAGAAGAAATATCCTTGGATTATAAAATCCCATGAACAATTAACAGGGGCAAGAGAGAAAAAGTTCCATGAATCTTAATCGAAATTAGAATAAACACGAGACATAGCGTATATCGTATAGAGCATGTAAAGCTAAAGGCTGAAGCCGAAATGTCGAGGTGATACACGCTCGGTAATCAAAGCTCGTCGTATAGGGTTGGCAAGGCAAGCAGGCATCGCGCGGGATCCAAGTCGATCAATTACGGGCTTACGTCGACAATAGAGGATTAGCATCCAGTCGGCTGCAAAAGACGCGCGCCAGTGCGACGCTCTGCGTCTCGAATCTATCTCCCCTCGACAGAATCTCAGCTGCTTTTGACGTTGTACATGCGCTACTTGCAACCTCTATATATATATATTTCTTCCTATTCTCATCTCTTTTTTTTTTGCTGTTGGTGGTATTACTCGCAAACGTTGATCTGCGGTTATGTTTTATCAACCCCATCTATTCTTTTTTAACGTACCAAATCTATTATGGTAAGAAACATATATACCTTGAAAAAATTTTCCACTACTAAACAAACAAATTGAATTCCTGTTGCCTCGAAAGAAGAAAAGAAAACACAAGTGTTTCATCAAACACGTATACATCACGCAGCAAACGCAAGCTACGCACAATTTTTATTCAAAAAAAAAAAAGGCGCACGATCGCCAAAGACAATGCAAACAAGAAGGAGGAGAAGAGAGTGGCGTGCGCGCGCTTGCGAGCTTGCAGTACGCAATGCAGAGAGCGCGTTAATTAACAGAAGCGCGCGCGAATTAATCAGCGATAATGGAAATTCGCGAGCTTGCGTCGTCGTCGTCGTCGTCGTCGAGCCATAACTATACTCTCTGCCAACCAACCAACCAACCAACCAGCCAGTGTATATGTATGCGCGTGTACACACAGTTATTGGGGTTTCGTCAGTAATACAGTTGCGCGCCGACGAGACAAGACGAGAGAGAGAGCGCGAGAGCGAGAGAGGGGTTGAGCCTGAGTTAATTATAACTGATGGTTATCAACCGGTTAACTCCGACACGCCATTACGTGCCTCGCTGTGCTGTGCTGTGCTGTGTGTGCGCGCAGACGAAAGACCACCCGAAGATCGACCCTCTCTCTCTCTACGTTATTACTACCAGCGATTGCCAAGGGATGTAATGGACACGCGCGTACGGGTAACTTTGATTTTAACGCGTTTGCTGTTTGCTTTTGGAAAAGACTTTGGAATTCTAACTTTTTTTGTTTATTGTAAACGCTGTAGAATCATAATTTTTATAAGCCAAATGAACGAGGCAATCATCCAACCCTCGATGTGACTACAGATCAATCGAAAGCCATAACGCCATTATAAATCGTGCGTAGAACCATGATGGTCGCACGCGTCCAAACAAAGAGACCCAGACTGGTGGCCGTCTTTTTTCACGCATTAGCCAAGCTTCGGGCAATGTGTGCTGCCCCTTATCTCAACGATCCGCTCTCTCTCTTTTCTCGCATGCTGCAATCTCCGCCAATCATCTAAACGACGCGTGTAATGTATTCGCCGCCACCGTTGCCGCTGCTGCTATGTGGCCGGCGAAGATAAGAGCTATATACTCTATGTTGAGGGTGGACCCCTTTTTGATACGTTTTATTTTATTTTTTTTTTGTTTTAGGTGACGAAATTCTCGTCGTCGACGATGCCGCGAAATATGAGAAGCCAACGCTGATTTTTTTTTTCTCGCCACCGCGTTGCGCGTGCACGCCATAGCGAGTTATGGTGTATTGTTATGTGCGAGGATATTCGATACTTCGAACGCAATATCATTGGGGTGGTATGTTTCGATTCTCTTTTTTTTATTGGGAGCGTGCGGCTTTGACTTTTTTCTCCCCCCACCGTGTGCGACGATGCAGATTCTCAGGGGGTTTTGTTTCGTTGGTACGTGTGCAACATTTTTGTACTTTGTTGAAAATGTCTCATTTACAATTTCCAATAGTTTTCTCATTAATTAATTTTGACGTACCTTTTGATACGAAAAAAGAGAGAGGTATCGGCGCACGTGAAAATCGGGGAAGAAATCAATCTGAGAATGGGCTCGTTAATCTGTGGAAAAAGGAGTAGAGATGCTTCTACCCCCTGCGCGCGCTTGTGCGAGTCTGTACATCACGTAACGGCGGCAGCGAAGCACCTCCGAGTGACTGAGTGGTTATTTAGGTAAGAGCCACCCTCGACGTATAGTAGGGGTATCGCACGCGCGCGAGCGAGCCGCCTCGCTTGGCTTTAACGTATGGCCGAGTCCAGGAGAAAAGTCGCGACTACGTGCGGCGCCCACCCGCGACTTTCATTATGAAATTGATCTGCCAATTGCATTTTCGATATACTCGAGAAAACTACTTTTGCCCAATCTTTTTTCGGGTTTAAACTTGATGTAGTGCATATTCGCCAAAGTTTTTATCAACGAAAGTGCAGCTTTCCAATTCCGAAAACTTGATTTTACAAGTAGATGATCTTTTTCTTCTTCTTCTTCTTCTTCTTCTTCTAACTTCTCGGTCTACCGAGTAATTCTTTGACGCAACTAAACGAAAATAAAATTACCCTCTCGAGAATTATAAAAACCATGCTCGCGATCTCCAACCACTTTTCAAGCTACAATTTCCATTACGAGACACTGAATCTCAAACGCATCAAGTGCACTCTCTCACGCGCATTTTCACCCCCGTTGCAGACGGAGTGGAAAAAAAATATACACACACTGGCGAGCCTCGAAAATTCGAATGCTCGAGCTGGCGTGAAAATTAAATTAATTCCAAAGGATACCGCGTCCGTTGGTTCTCGTGCTGCTGCTGTGTGACTTTCCCATGACGTGTGCCACCACCAAGCGTAATCAGATCATCCCTCGGATGCGCATTGTCTATGTCTCCCCCCCCCCCTTGCAGTGTCTGTACAGTTGCGCGATTAATGCGTCAAGGGGGTGGCTGCTCGGTTTAATTTTGCAGCCTTTTTCAAGTGCGTTATTTTTTTTAACAATTTTTTTTTCGAGAGAATAAATATGTATAACATGAGTGCTCTTTGTAATGGTTTATTTCTCTCTTTTTACATTATAAATTGCCATTATATCACTCGTAGCCACACGTAAAATCTTATTATAATTTTCAAATGAAGCTTTCGAAGCAGTAAAAAAATATTCATGAATAATTTCCAAATTATTCACGAATCTTAATTCGCTATCAGTTTCAAATCAACGATAACAGGCGTTTACAAATCCCAGCACTGTATAAGCCACCTCAAGAGTACTAACGACATGACACGAAGGTCCGGGGAACATACGCCAAAATCCATCCCCTCGACGGATGACTTTTCTCCTCTCTCCCCCCTTCCTCTCTCGGTACGTACGTTACATTTACGGCGTGTGTCGCGTGCTGCTGCTGCTGCTCTCTCCCATCCCTTCATTCATCTAATCCGTAATTATATGCCAGCGACACGCGCACCAGAGACTTTCGAGCTATAGATATATAGCTATACAGATACACACACACACACACACACACACACACGAAAGTCAAGTCATTGGGACACGTCGTGCTAGAATTTAATGGGATCGTGACTCGACCTTATATCTTTGAACATTTTTAGCTTCTTCGGGCTTTCTGAGATTTAGGGGTTTTTTTCGTTATTCCAGAAGACTTTACGGCTGGTATACGTTATAATTTTTCAAAAGTATTTAGTCAAGATAATTATTTTTATGATAGAATTTCTCGCTGCTGGAATAATTGATAATAATAATAATAAATATTTCAATGTTTGATTCATAGAGGGACATTTCATTAATTAACATACACAATATTAGAATAAATGTCCTTGCTAGTTATATCTTTTCAAATGGTTTGCAAAGAGTGTATATTACAATGTGTTATTTTACTTGTCCAATAAAAAATTGAAATAAATATAAATATCACTTAAATTCTTTCCAATTTCCTACAATTTAGCATTCAACTCTAAATCTATCTGAATGCTTTAATGAAACATTGAGCTTGAGTACGTAACGAGCAAGACTAAGGAATGAATGGTAATCGAAGGGAGTAAAATGAGAGAGAAAGAGTGAGAGAGCAAAGTAGCCAAAAGCCCCATGACAGAGATAAAACGCTGGCTGAGAGAGAGGAAAAAGAGAGGTTTTCGACTACAATGCGCATTGTGGCACATCGACATCGGCGTACACATACACACTGGTCGAATACCAAAAAGCGCATTGTATTCTCTCCCTTCTACGAGAGTTTTATCTTGGAAATTCGCCGTTCCGCAATGACTTCTCTTCGACGGTCATGGTTTTATTGATGGACCCAAGCTGAGTGCTGCTACATACTGATGCTGGTACAGTTTCGAGAAAGTTTCCACTGAATGGATTTTGGAAAAAAAATCTTGGGTCACACTCTATCCTTGCAAATATTCATGGTATTTCTCGAAAATCTTTTTTTTAATCGACATTCGACTAAAACGATTCGACCATTGTTAAGACCTAAAACTGAAAAGCAAACAAAAGTTGAAATCAGTGTTTTTTTTTCTCACCCTTGTATAATACATGCAAGTGACGGATCACTCTTGGCCCGTCGACTTCTTCTATTCATTTGCCCTGCGTGTGTGTTTCTACTTAGCAGTAACGTGTTCTCTCTCTCTTTTTTTTTTCTTTCGACAGCGTGTGTTTTGAAGGGGCTGCGCACTTTGATTAATCGTCGGTACTGTTGATTTAGCCTTGTCTTTGAGACAAATGGACGCCTCGCTTTAGCTTTATCTTTGGGATATCTTAATTGAAATGCGCGTATATGTTTGCGCGAGACTTGTTTTTGCCGCTCTTCTGGAAAATACTTCTATTTATTTTTTTTGTTATCGTTCTATTTGATTCTTGCCCTCGACCGATTTTTTTTACCGGGCAATTACAATTCCAAATGGAAAAACTTAACTCGAGAATTAATCAATTTCAAACATTTTATACGTTTCTCTAAAAAAAAAAGTCACTCGTAAAAGCAATCAGCACATCCGTTCCCGAGAGGCAACAGCAACAATCCCGACAAATTGAAAAAGCAAACGAAAGGAGGAGAAGAAGAAGAAGAAAAAAAAATCAGACATCTTACAGATTACCTTAATCGTACTAACACGGCTCGGAGCGGTGTGTATAGACCCGTTACGCAACTGCTCGTAGCTATAATACCATTGACGGCAAACCTCAGCGGCGCATCGCGCCGGAAGTCCTTGATGGTCGCGCGATGACACTGCGGCGGCAACGACGACGACGAGACTCAAGGCCATACGGGGCCCTTCACCCTCCTTTTACCTTTAGCGTGGCGCGGCATTGATGGTTTACTGGCGATGTAGTTGGACGCTGATTTTCGATGTTCAACTTGAGATTTTAACTGACTGTGTTTATTTGGAAATTCATCGCTAGATGGATATTGTGCTTTAATAGTTTTTTATTCAACGAAATATTTATCCTCGATATTATATTACTCGGCGTAAATTTGTTTATTTTATTCATTGTATAGAAAAACCAACTGAAAAATTTCAAGTCCTATGTCTCATGTAAATTTAAAAACAAATCACTTAAAATCCATTGCAATCTCGTTAAAAGCTAACGGCTCCGATAATGGCAAAACCCTTGACTTCCCTGCCAATTAAAAAAAAAGCCGTCGCGCCGACGATGAAGAAAAGAAAAAAAAAGTGAGGCGCGCGAAATCGCTATACATCGGCAGATCGAGCTGTAACTGTAAACCGATAAGAAATCGAAGAGTTGTCTCGCTCGACTCCTGGTAACTGTGAAAACTGCGATCCAAAGAAATAAGTCTGTGTTTTGTTGCAAGCACGCCTACGCCTTGTAAATCAAAGCAAGTTCAGTGCACTTCGTTAAATGCCTATTGGGCCGCTCGATATAAATCGCGGCGTGCAAGATTGGTCGCTTTACGGCGCGCTAATCGATTCCGCAGCTTGTGTCGCTTATTTGGAGCATAAAGTTTCGAGCGTAACTGCGGCTTTTTAGACAAATTTATCGATCTACTTTTTTATTGTCTGTCTGTCTTTATCTTTTCTAGATCGACCTCTGCTTGACGTACTTGACAGAATTTGTTCAAACATTCTGCTAGATTCCGACATTCCATCGCTCGAAACCATCTAATCAAACACACAAAAAATGGAACAAGCTGATCAAACATTACACACAAATCGAAACGTACAACAATGAATCGACCTCCCATTCACACAAAAAAAAATGAAGAAGAAGTTTGTGAGTGTTGTACGCGATGTGTAGGGGAATCGAAAAACGTGAAATTGAAGCAACAATAAGGTAATGCGCGTGCGGCCGTAAAAGCGGGAGCCGCGAACAATGTAACGGGATCACAAGCGTAAAATCCTAATAAATGAGCAGTCGAGCGGTCCGCTGCTGCTGATGCTGCTGCTACTGTGTGTTCTGTATAGTAGACAGATCAGAGAGCGCCTTATCTGCCCGGTGCATCGTTTCTCCCTACTGTGGATTAACGTTTCAGCTGTTTATGTGTGTGCTGATTTTCGCAGAATTTTTTTTTTTGGTCGACAGATATAGGGAGAACTATAAATGGACAATGGTGCGATATTTGAATTATTTTTACAGTTTTTATTTTTGATTCGGTAATGTTTTTTAAGGGAATTTGTTGCCGAGGCGACGTTGTATACTTGAAATTAAAATAACGCACATTTTTATCTGAATAATTTTTATTGTCTTTTCAAAATATTTAAGTGTTTCATGTTTTTTTTTGGAAAAAAGTGTTTTCACATTTGAAACTTTTCAAAGAACATATGTACACACTTAAAATCGCGCTAAATTACCAATGAAGAAAGAACAAACGACATATTACATAAGAGAACGCAACTCTGCTTACTTCCCACGGATCAGCTATATATACGTCCCGGAGAAAAAATCAGTGGCTCGCGCGCGTGTGAAAAAAAGAGGGAGGAGCTCGCTCGGCTATGATCGTCGACACGCCGGTTCTGCACTTAATGCGGGGCGTTGAGCTCGATTTCACGGATTTTAGAATATGAGTCTTCTTTGTCGTGTGCTCTATACCCTGTTTTTTCACCCTACTTGTGCTTGAAAAATTTCTCTCTCTCTCTCTCTTTCTCTTTGAAATTAAATGGTTATTGCGCTCGTAGTTATAATTTGTGTGTAATGCTTTGTGCGATATTAATGTGTGATTTTAATCAAATTGAAAGTACCTTCAAATCGCGACTATCCTCAATATCCGTCACATCAATTTCCTGCTGAATTGGCATAATAAATTGTAATGAAGTAACGGAAAGAATTCACCCGTTCGGAAAAAAAAGACGTATCGAACGAGCATTGATTCCCGAGCGTCTATTACAGGCATATCAAACGAAGCCAATTCCTGAACCCCCGAAAAAAAAAACGAGAGCGCGAGAGTCCAAATAAAAATGCCAATTCATCGTAAAAGAGACACGCATCAAGCGCGGCCACGTCGTGCCTAACGAATCCTCAGGCGGCCCATTAAAAATTCATCCATCGGTCGCTGTATTTTTCTCTATCCTCGAAACAAAAAAAAAAACAAAAAAAAAAAAACGCGGCGTCGTCCATAACTCACCCTTAAACGCGACACTGCAGAGGCAAACCCTGCAAGCCGACGCTGCCGCCGCGAGAATTCGATTCACGAATCCAATTTACGGAGTGAGAGAGCGGACAGGGAAAATGGCGAAAATCGAATTGTTTCCGGGGACTGACGTTTTTGTGGGGAATGCATTCTTTACGCATCTGTGATCGCGGCGTCATCTGTATAAGAGCTCCGCACAGCTTCACATACAGTAATTGACGGCTCATTCTCGACGATTCTTTTTTTTTTTTTGTGAGTGTGTGGCGAAACAGCGACGTATGGGTGGAACTTTTTTTTTTATTTTCAGGCTCCGTCTGTTTAGGATGAGTTTTATTGCCTTATGTAACGTTTCAATCGTTGGACCACGCTGATTGCTTCCTATTCGCGCATTCGTTACGTGCATCGAGTTTCACTGCACTCTGTTTGGAGTGTAAGAAACTTAATTTAATTTTTTTTTCATTAAAATTAACGAATGCGAATGAATTTTTAAAGTTATATTTAAATTTGATGCAAGAAGCCCCATGACATTTTGATTGATGGGTGCTGTAACCAGTAAATTAACTATTATCATCACCCGTCAATAAAAAATTAGTTCACTACTAAACACGCTCAGGGTTATTGAAAATCGTGTACCAAATCTAAAATAATTTTGTTGCTGCTCCTTCACTGTAAAACCCACAATAACTCAAATAAAATATCAACCGTATCCATCTATTTTCTCAACCAACTCAAAAACAAAATCACAAGTGTTTAAATAAACAATACGTTAAAACGTGCAGACGCTCGACGAGAAAAAAAAATCTGACGCTTGGGCGAGAGAGAGAGAGAGAGAGTGAGAAAGTGCGAGCGACCCTCGAAAAGTATCCCAAGCGCAGCAGCGACGGCGGCAGCAGCGCTAAAATCGCTAATGCCGCTAATGGAAAAGTAACGAGCTTTCGAGAAAATCCCGCGGCCTCCTATCCATTAGCGATTTTCGCGCCTCCATTATTATTATTTTTCCGCACAATGGGGCTTGCGTATGCATACACACACATGCACGTACTCTCTCTTTCTGCCGTACCCATCGTTATATTTTTTTTTCCTGCGGACGATGCGATTAATTCGTAAAACTGCGGAGTGGAGATGATGCGGAGTGAGACCGTGAGATTGTAGTCGAATGTTGACGATTTAGTGTACGATTTTTGACTATAGAGTGCGTGGTGAGTAATCAAGTGAGTTTTAGTTGTAAGGTAATGATAATACTCCAATTTCGGAGTTGAATCAATATGAATTGCTGAAATGATTTAATATACGATCTTTGAGGCACTCCGGATATTATGCTTTAAAATACATTGTTGAAATTACTTAAAATCAAGATTATCTAAAAAATATTTAATCAAACACACAGTTATAAGAAAGCAAATTAACTAACAATATTTAAAAAAAAAATTGTAAGCAAACTTTTTCAATTAACCCAAATTCAAGCATCAAATCAGCGAGACTTGGCGATCAAGCCCTCTTTGGCCCAATAACTAATGTATCTTGACAACACAGAGCTCTCTCACGCGCGCGAGCGAAGTATAATCAGGGGAAGGAACAGCGATGCAAAATTCCATTGGCAATCGCGCGCGAGGTGAACGGGAAGAGAGAGAGAGTGAAATTTCGAAATTGGCCGCGAGCCTAACTCGATGCTATGGATTAATTAATTCGAAATACCGTCGAAGCGGAAAGCTGCAGTGGAAGCCCTATACAGTTGAGATTAGCCCTCGAGGAAGCAGAGTGTGTATGCGTGTATGTGGCTTGCATGGAAAAGGGGTAATGGAGGGTAAGGCTGTGGAATTATTAAGCGCGTGGTCCAGTCGTTCGGACTTTAAGTGCCGCTACTGCCGCTGCCGCTGCTACTGCTGCTGATGAAATTTCGCGATGCGCGCACACAGCGAAGTTTACGGGTACTGCTTGGTTGATTGGTTTCGTTGCTTTTGATATGGGGTATAGGGGATACCTTCCTGTTTGTTGCTAAAATTTGCGCCAAATTATATAATCAAAAAGGACAGCATTTTGGAGATTTGATTTGTTTGTTTTTTTTTGCGATTGTTTGATGCAAGCCATTTATGTAAGCCATATAAATTTGTAAACATTTGTTCGAATGAAATCTGATGTGACTATCTGTCGAGTGCAGATTATCGAATTAGTTTGAGTTACATACCACTAGGATGAATGTGTATATTTAAAATGCTATTAAATGAAATTTTCATAGTAACAGTTATAAATGCTCATAGAGGTAAATAATGAAATCTACATTCAAATTCGTTTTCTACTTTAGAAATCGGTCTAAAATCATTGAAGGAAAGCCTTAAATAATAATTGCTCAAATCGAAATATTACACAAAACATTCAAAACCTTGCATCAGCATAGCCTCGACCCCTCACTAACAAAAAAAAAAGCAACAGGGCAAACAAACAAAGAAACCGAGTCATCGTCCTGTACTGATATCCCAAAAAAATTCTCGGTATAATTAACAATGCCTGGCACGGCGCGCATCGGCAACACATTTTTTTTTATCACGACACGACGACGAGTCCACTGTCCCCGCGCGCGCGCAACCAGGAAGTAAACGAGTCACTGGCAGATAAAGCGTGAGACACTTTTGCGCATCGCAACCAATCGCCCGCGGACGGAAACTATGGTCTTTGGACTGTTTTTTTTTTCACCGATAAAAAATGAACTCATTTATTCCTTTGTCATCTTATTTCGTTGACAATGATCTTAATTAAAACGCGATTGGGATGGCTGACAGATTCTATTTTATTTTATCATGTGATATTATGTCGGACGGTGAAAAAGAATTCGTGATGTTAGGTCAAGATGTTAATTTTTGTTATCACAGATAGATGTCCGCTTAGTTTACGAATACGTTAGAGAACTTTTCAATTTCACTGCTGAAAATCTTATCAAAGTAGCAAAATAGTTCATGTTTTATTTTGAAATGATTTTATCTAATGATAATTGCCGGAATTTGGTTCTAACTGGATCCATGAATTTTCAGACATTGAAAAATCTATAATATTATACACTCCCAATCAAATACACACGAATAATTAAAAAAAATATATCAAATTCTTATGTCATCGATCGCTATTTTTTTTTTTTCGTACCCACGACGCCTCCAAAACTCGAAGAGCGCGCGCGAGAGAGCAGCAAATTAGAAGCGATGCATCATAATCAGGCGGTCAACTTACTTAGCTTCAAAACGAGAGAGAGAGAGCCTCGGCCTTCCAAAGTTAATTAGCTAATTAGTAATTTTAATCGGATGACGCATGCACATCTCCGGGGATACAAGCAAACCCTCTTAGTGTTATAATAGTATAGCTGCGAGGCCAGAGTATAAGCAGACCTAGGAGTCCAGCGCAGTTTCCTCGCGGGGGCAAAATAAAAAAAAATACCACGCGGAGAGCGAGCATCCTAATTGGTCACTAATTAAAAACTTCGAGCTCGTTTTTTATGATCTTCAGCTCTTTGCGCTGCTTGCGAGCGCGTAAACGCGCTTTGTTGCCAGTTCACCTGAATTATTAAGCTCATTTGTTTCCAGAGAGCTGCTAGTTCGATAAGCAGGAGAGATGATGTCTTGAGGTAAGTTTTACTAGTGAAACTGAAGGGGAAAAAAGATGATTACGGATCACTTGCTAAACGTCTATCCAAAATTAATCGAGCAATTTGTTTAATAATCGAATGGAGACACGAAAGCTCCTACATCAAATTGCATAAGTAAAATCTCATGTCAACCGCAGCCACAAAGTCGTCAATCTCGACAGCACACAGCAGCAACGCCAATTGAAAATTAATGCATCGTCTGCTGTACGAAACAACTCAGCAGCAGCAGCAGAAGTCAGTGAAAATGGAGAATATCAGGTGTGCACGAGCGAGAGAGGGCGGTGGCAAAGAAAGTGAGCGACGTCGGGGCCGAAAGTGCTGGGCGTCCGACGCGCGTCGACGAAGCAGTTGAGAAGTGCTTTCCCGTGTTCCTTAACGCTCGCCGCTGATCTTTATACATCCATCTGTGCTTTTCTTCTGTCTTTCTCTTTCTCTCTCGCTCTCTTTTTCACTAGCTATTTTGCAAAAACGCAAACGATCGATTCGTTTTCTCTCTCTTCGTCTCTTCGTCTCTTTGGAGGAGAGTGGAAAAGTTGGTCCTCCACTTGGCTCTCGGCGACTTAAGTGACACGTTAACGTATTAGTCGGCCAACGACGATAATAGAGTCAGAGGACGATGCATCTTCGTTATCCTCGACTCAGCAAGAGGTCCGCTGACGCTACTTTTACTTTATATATACCCTTATACAAACAAACCCGTCTAGTCTTATATACTTACTTCCTTCTTTTCGACGACTTCATTGAATTGTCTGCCGCGCGTTCAATTCGTCAAAAAAATCGGCGATACACAGTAGCTGAGATAATTTTTCAAAACCGCACACACTCGTTAGAATTGCAAAGCAAACGGATAGGTAATTGCGAAGTGAGAGTGATAAAAATAAGAAATACCTAATGAAAGGCAAACACAAGTGAACAAATACGGGGAATCAGCCGAGTTATTTGCATTCTATAATAGCGCGCGCAATTATAGAATCAATATATTCGTAGTTGAGCAAACAGAAAGCGTTCCCGCATCGCGGAATTGGCAAACACATCGAACTATCAACTAATTACGCGCGCGAGTGAGAGAGAGAGAGAAAGCACCCGCGTCGGGTAAGCTCTTGATTAGAATTTTCTATACTACTACTGCTCGAAGCCCGCATATGTTGCCGTCGCACCGTCGCTTACTCTTAATTCCATTTGAAAAATACGACTTCGCGCAGGGATAAAAGAAAAAAGCGCGAGGTTTAATTCTTTTGTATGGACAATTGTTTGACTTGACGATTTAATCTACTCTTGTTGTAACGAAAGTGTGATTGAATTTTAAATTTTATTGATTTAGTGAATCTGCTTAATGTTAATGTTTGGATTATGATGTAGGTAATTAGAGGAAAGCTTTGATACTTTTTAAGCTTTATAAACTAATCCTTAGTCTGACCTAATCATGTGATTAGAAAAAAAAAAGAAAACTTTATTTTCCAAAATGAGGGAAAGCACTTTAAAAAATATATAACTTCATTTCGTAGTGGCGTATAAGCCAGTGAAAAGCGTGAAAGAGAAAATAGTGTCTCTTTAGTGGTTGAAGCCGTCGGATAGTAGTTACCATCACTGCGCACGTCCCTCGGCCTCATTTGCCTGGGCGCGTGTACTTGTTGCACTCGAGAGAGCGCAGCTCGTTTCCAAATAATCCCCACTTTTCTCTCTCACTCTCTCACCCCTTTTTTCCTCCCTTTTTCTAGGTGAAAATCGAGTACCACTTACCTCTCACTCGACGACGATTCTTTGCCGTTGAGCACCTGTTCACTTCTTCTTCTTTTTTTCTTTTTACTTTTTTTTATGTATCGTTGATGCTTTTTATGGCTAAGTGGTGTTTATATCCATCATATATAGAGTAATGTTTTAATGCTTTGACGTTGCGTTTATTATTATTTTTTATTGATTGTTAGTTCGTGATAAAGTATTATTAACTGATGATCAGCTCATTTATTAAGTAAATGATAAACAATTAATAATTTATTATAAGACTTTATGAAACATATCGATTTTCATGGATGAAAGATGAATTTTCGTGTATAAGTAATTACTAGCCCTCTATGTCAACTATAATGACTTACATCAAAACATTATGAATTTTCAATTTCAATAAATTCTCACGATATCCAAGATCTTGGAAATCACGGACTATTCAATTTTTACTTACAACTGAACTTGAAAAAAAGGATTTCTTCCTTAAACAATTTTAATAGTAGCAGTTGACACGTTTTTATTTCATTGCCATTGATGTCAAACACCAACCAACGAAAATTCCAAGCAAGCAAACTAAACAAAAAAAAAAAAGAATTAGCATGAAATCCTGTAGTTTCGTAATGAAAAATAAACATCAAAGAGCAGCAGCAGCAGCAGCTTCCAATTATCCTTGGGTTGCGTACAAGCGGCGCGGCGGTAGCGGCAGCCTCGAGAAGAAAACCAGCCCCGATAATGAGCTCATTAATATGTCGGCTCCGATACGCTGCGATTAATTAGCGTTGCTACGCGCTCTCGGCACGCCAAAAAAGGTGAATTTCGCGTATGGATCGCGCAGCTCCTAAAAGGACTCGCTAATGCGCGCGAGCGAGCAAGTAAGCAACCAAGCTGAAACGACGAGGATGAGATGTGACGTTAAAAGGACAAAATGAGGGAGAGACGACGACGACGACATGGGCTTTTACATATTGAAATACTACGGGCAACTGACGCTCTAATTGATTGGTTTCGTGGTAAGATACTTGCTTTTTTTTTTCCTCTTGCAAAAAAAACCAAAACAAAAAAATTACGAATACTCTCTATTGTTATTCATGAAAGAATTGATGTATTTCTTTTCAACGAAGCAGTGTAAAAATTCATGCTCGATCAATTTTTGGAAAAAAAAATTATTTTGAGCATGTCAGTCGAAGTTTTTGTCGAAGTAAATTTTTAACAGAAAGTTGGGTTATTTCGAAGAAAAAAAAACTCAGCACTGAAAAAAAAATAAGAATTTTTGTTCATTAAATCAGCAGCGGCAGCATGACTCCAAGCAGTATAGCAACATCATCGAGCTTGGCACGCGCAAAGCTAATAAGTATGCTCGCTCGCGTCATCGTATATAGCGGGGTAGTTGCGGAGGCTGTGCAATGCATGCCAACAAGCTCGAGCTGCTCGCGCTCAGCTCTCGCTAATTAACGCGCGCATTATAAACGCCCTTGTACATGTATGTGTATGTGTGTGTACGTACGTACGAGTGCGAGCGCTGATTGGCTCGTGCCAAAACCCTCGAGACGAGGCTTTTTGGTTGAAAGTACACGAGCTTCGTTAATTTTACTTGCAGGCCATCGTTTGTTTCCTTACTTTTTTTACAATTTTTTGTTTTATTTCAAGTCGTGAATTCTACATTTTTACACTTTTTTCTCAGCTTTTATTGCAACCATCCGAAGCCGCAAGTCTCATGCTTAAATTACACTTAGACTTTTAAATTACACATTATAGTCTTTCAAGAAAAAAACTTCGAAAACCATTTAAAACATTCAGACTTTTCATCAACTAGAATTCAATTTTCAATAGAAAGTGAATCTGCAAAGTAGCCCTCTATCTTACCGCAACTAAATTGCTCGCTCAACCGTTACAAATTCATCTGCTTTTTCAGGCAAACGCATAACATGCACCAAAATTGAATAAAATTACACAAGCTTAGGATAACAAACAGAAAAGTTATACACCCGCGATATGTTTACGTGTTCGTCGACGTGTGTTCAAAAATTAAATTAAATGTAAATAGCGTATCCATCTCATTAACAATCCACCCTCCACCAAAAAAAAATGCCTCCCTTGTCTGCAGTTTGCTAAGCGACAAAGACCGCGCAAGCAAATTAGTACTCTAACCCGCGTCAAATTAATCCATTACAAAAACTCCGGACGAGAGAGCGCGATTATAGCAACCCCCTGCCGCAATTACAATAGAAAAACAAATTCAAACGACACAGCGCAGCTCTCCGATATTAATTGAACTCAAACATCGTTTGAAATATAAAAATAAAAAAAAAACTTAATCTCCCTTTTGGGCTAATCTCCGGACGCAATGGGCATCTGTCGCCAGTGGCGGTGATGTTTGCGGGGGCTCGCCAAATTTGATGTTTGAATTATCTCTCTCTCTTTGTCGGACACAACAACTCAGCATCTATGTACACCCAAGGTATTACCGGTGTAATTAATATTCGAATTAACGAGACTGCGCGTGTTTGATGAAAGAGATCAAACAGACGTCGAACAAAAAAAGCAATTAAAATCATAGCTCTCGATTTTCCTATTTGCTAAACCGTCGAGTAAAAAAAAAACTCCCGGCATAAAATTGGAAACTGTCACTTTTCCAGTGAACGCGCGTGTGTGTAAAAAAATAGAAGCGTTTGTGCACTCAATCAAGCATCGTCGAGCGCCAAATATCGCAAATAAAAAAGCCTCGTACGAGCTCGCCTTTATCAACCGAAACCCGATTTTTTCCAGCTCGCTAACTATTTCGACGAGCCTTTTTTTTCAAGATTCGCTTGGAAAATAAAAAAAACACAACACACATACAAGCTGGCTCGCAGAACAAATATAATTCAACTCGCTGCTAGCGAATGAATTTTTTCGAGGGTATAGCTCGCGACGAGGTGTGAAATGATCGACAATTTCGTTTTGTTATTTTTTTTACTCGCGACGATAAAAAAGCAGATTTACTCGTGATTTGAAAATATTGATTGCGCGCGCAAACAACGCGATGTAAATCGAAAGCCATCGAGCTTTTAAAACCCCTTGTTTTGATATACGAATACTCGGAATTTTACAAATCGAAAATGCTCTCGAGCCAATAATCCCTTCTTTTTTTTTTATTCGTCAGACACAAAATGACGAGTGACCATTCTTCATACGTATGTATAGAGGGAGCGAGAGAGGGAGAGAATGAAACCGTACGATTAACTAATTGCGATTTTCAATTTGACGCTCGAGCGATTGCCTGGAATGCGTTGCGGGCTCTTATTCGAACACAACGCGCCGCCGCGCGAACCATCGCTATGGCCTCTCTTCGCTAAATTGATACTTTTATTCATTATTCGCTTTAGCAGGTTCCGTTTGCATTGTTAAAACTGCATGCCCACTTTTTGTTCGTCACTTTGGTGAGTTTTTAGATGTTATTCTATTCATTTCTTAAATTGAACTGATTTTTATTTGTATTTTCAAATATTATATTTTTAAATGAGGTTGTACGTTCGCTGATTGTCATAAATTGAATGCATCTTAAAAAAATTAAGGTAATAAGTAATTCAACTACAAAATGGCATTCAAAGCCATTTACTGGACGAAAATGTACGGTACACAAAATCATTGAAAAACATCGACGTCCGCATCATCAAAAATGGAAATTGACATCTTTTCAAGGAAATCATCAAAAAGTAATGAACATGCGCACGGCGTATATATCTGAAATGAAATAAACGAATGACAGAGAGCGAGAGAGAAAGAGAGAAACGCACATACAGATATACACACACATACACAGAAGAGTGGCGATCAGCCGTGTAATGGACAGTGGTCAATTACCAGTGGCGCGACGACTACACACACGCGCCCACACACACACACACGTGACGCGCCTGAAATTGAAGTTTTTGTTTCCAATATCAATTCGACGCTTTTAATTGGACGAACGAGCAGCAGCAGCAGCGCGGACTACGCAAATATTGCATGCGGACCGCACACCATCACCGCCGGCTTTTTAAGCGTTATATAGCACTGCAAGCGCGCGCTCGATTTGACGGAATCGTATTACCCCATGCTTTTTCGATCTTTTTCGTTTACTATTTTTTTTTTTTCATTTTCGATTGCGTCAGTACTGAATGCCTGTACGCCTGTACTTACCGCTGATTTTTCATTTTTTTTTTTACAGATGTTTGTTGAGTTAAGGCGATGGATCATCGTGGCAGCGTCTCTGGAGAATCGCAAAGAGGTAGTAAGTTTCAACGATGGATCGAGGCGCAGATATACACTGCTCCCGAAGGACGACGAGTTCCCCAATTAGCCGGATTAAGCGTCTTATATATCTGCGATTTGCTTGAGCAACTTGCTTTACTTATACACCTTGATTATCACTACCAACAAAAAAATTTATTGATTCTGCAATTTCTTTAATTTATCCGGGCTTAAAAGACTGGCGGGAAAAAGTAAAAAAAAAAGCAAGAACGCAAGTAAAAATAGAACGGAGATGGATTTGCTCTTACCTCTCGCAGACGGAAAAACGAATTACCAACGCGCGCGCGGGAGAGAGAGAGCGGGCAAATATTGGCGGCCGATATTAGGCGCGAGCGAGCGAGAGAGAGAGAGAGACGCAAAAATATGGTTTTCCCGCGTGGTACGCGAGTGTGTGTGTGTATGTATGTGTACCTGGATGTCGGCCGAGAGAAAACTGCGCCTTGCCAAGTTATGAGATCTGATAGGCAAATATTGATTTTAATGGCGCGCTTGCGAAATTGAATGCGGAAGCTTTTTTTTTCAAATGTCATTCGCGCGAAAGAAATTAAATTTGAAAATTGATAATTAGTCAGTGAGGGGAAAGAAATAAAGGCTTTCGTAGATTGTTTTCGACGAGCATCAACATCCATCTTACCGCACGGACTTGGCAAAAAGCGGAAGGAGAAGGAGAAGAGGAAGACCAAACCACGCGAGCTTTCTCTGCTCGGTGGCGGCGGCGGCGGGCGCCGCTAACGAAAATGACTTCCATAAAGCTTTTAACCGAGGCCAGCGCAGTAGCAGCAAAAAAAAAAGGCGCTTGGGTGGAAGAGTGAGCGAGAGAGAAACGCGATTATACGTCCGAACGAGAAGCAGCGGCAGCAGCAGCAGCTCCGTCTTCGTTGCTAGCTTGCGAGGAAGAAAGCGAGTCGGGTGTTAAGACGTCTGACAGTTGTATAAGGATAAAGCCGCTCATGCTGAGTGCTTTTATTTGTCGCGAAAGTAAGAGAGAGAGAGAGAGAGAGAGAGAGAGAGAGAGAGAAAGCTCGAGCGCGCCGCGTGCCATTACTTCAAATCGATTCACTTTTGTTTGTTGACTCCATTAGGGAAGACCGAAGCTTTTTCCACTTCGGCCTGCCTTTTCACTTTTTCGCTTTTTCTCCTTGCCTCCTGCTGCTGCTGCTCGCTCTCTCGCTCTGCTTCTTGATGCATGCCAATTTCATCTTCTCGCGAGTTGAGCTTGCAATGATATTCTCTTAATTTTTTATTAATTCAATTAATAAATTGTGCAGCTTATTGGATTTTTACTTACTTTACAAAAAATTTATGTAATTAAGAATTACAGTGATGATCTTTTTTTTCTTCAGAATTTGCGGAATTTTTTATTGCGAAACTCTATTGATAAGTACATCATCAATATGCAAAAGAATAATATTATTTTCCAATATTTTATTCCAATAAAATTTTAATTTTTATTATCATATACAAGAGAATGCTTATTTATATGAAGTTGGGAAATCTCAGTAAAAAAGATTCATCTATATTGATGACAAATTTTAGATAAAAAGTGCTAATAATAACTTAGAGTCGAATTATCAAGTATAAAGGTAAATAATCACTATAGTAATTTTGTAAATTCAACTGTGTTTATTTAACACAAATGTTGAACACTACGAAAATTGTCATAACAATTGTAACTTAAAAAATAAAAAAATCGATAGAAATACAGCCCCGCAAAGTTCCAACGTCGCATTATATAAAGACATTCATTGGACAATCATTAGTACAAGAACTATCGCGTGATTAATAATTTTACTAAAACAGCTTCTCTACTTTTTCGTATAATTAGTAGTTGGCATATTATCAATACTAGTCGCGCCATCAACAGTGTTACGAGCGCACAATTCAAACGCGTTGGTATCGGTAATGTCACTCTCTTCATCATATGTTATCATAATTTAATAATCTCAATTTATTCGAGTGAAATACGACTTAGACAATTTTAAGTAAATACATCTCAAATGTTACGAAAGTTGATGATTTTGCGCTGTTTCTGTTATCTGTATTTAATTACAAATGCTATTTTTCAGTGAAGTTTTAATATTATTCATCTCAACGCTTGTTCGTACAAATAAGTTTATTTCCGAAAATTGACATTATTATAAACGTGAATGATCTACTATATTTATAAAAAAATCATTCATCTACAATATAAATTAATTCTTGCCAACCAGACATTCTAATGGATATACAAATTTCTTTCCGCACAATTAGAACGATATACACATAATACGTACGCGCAAACATCACAAATATTTCGACTTCTGTGTCATTAATGGAATCTTAATTTCAGACTCTGACTGTTCAGATTCGTCATGTTTGCGATCACAAATCGTCGGCGTTTGAAACTGAATGAGATTCTCTTCACACAATGTTTTCGCCATTAACTCAACACAATCGCTGCAGGTCTTGTTCATTCAGTTCTGAACAATATGATTCTTTTTCTTTTACACAATGTAGTCACAACTGGCTGAGCACAATTGCTCAAGGTCGTGTTCGTTTAGGTAGCTAACAACTTCTCGCGCGACAATGTAGCAATGATCGTCGAAAATCTTGAAGACAATTAAAAGTGCGATATTTTCCAGTTTCATCGTTCGCGTAGCTTTGGCGACGCGTTCTTCTAATTTTTTGAAATACAAAGGACACTGCCCAGACAAGTTGTGCTCCGAATAAAACTGCGCCAATTTAGGAACGAAGTTCTCGTTACGTACGTGGATTCTCATCTTACCTTCGCTTTCATTCAGTAAATCGAGTAACTTTAGCGACTGAAAGATCGGCATCATCAGTACACGTTGGCAGAGATCGTGATATATGCCGAAGTCAGGGTATTTTGTGCGATACGCTGCGGCGGTGATGTCCATAAGCGATTCTATAATTGGCACATCAAGCAACTCCAGCATAGCTATGTGAGAGATCAACAGTTTCGACCTGTAAGAGCCTGGTTTATTTTCGGCGAATTCGAGAATCGTAGAGCGATTTGAGTTTTGAGGTAGCGCATCACGCGATAGAAGAATTTCCACACATCTATCTGTTTGCTCTTCAGTGGTGCCATACGAAAACTTATACATATTGAATAAAGGTGTGTAACCATCGTAACGACATCGAGCGTTGACATCAGCACCGGTATCCAGTAAAAATTGTAACATACTTTCGTTCCCGTTCATTGCGGGCCAATGCAATACATTCTTTTCAAATTGATCACGTACGTGAATATCTGCACCTTTATTTACGAGGATTTTAACCAATTCCAAGTCGTCCATCGCAGCAGCTGCAAGTAATGCTGTTTTGTTACGAGAACCCTTGGCATTCACATCAAATCCGCACTCCAGGAACATCTTCATTACCTCAGGATCTCTGCAATGCACAGCATGATACGCTGAGCAGCCAGCATCGATCAACTTTTGGACGAACTCTTCTTTGCTATAAGCCTCGCTTAGTATTTTTGGAAAAAAATATTCGAGCGTATAATCATACAAACGTCGTAAGTGTAATAGCATGCGCGTTGGATTCTCATCATCAGGATACAAAATACTTATGAGTTTATTTACAGAGCTAAGGTGATTTGTTCTCGAAGTTGTTGTGAGCGGAGTTTTATGTTGGGAGTTTAGGAAATTGGTTTCTCTTTTCAAATTTATTAAATCGTCGATACACCACACACTTTCATAGTTAACTGGATAATGCAGCAACCTTTCCCAGTCAACGGTAGCTTTGCACAAATCTTTATTCAAGGTTGATTTTATCGAATCGCCCAATCGAAACTTTATATATTCCAGTAATTGCTTATCGTAGTCATCTATGTGTTCTTGGATCATTTTCACATAATTTTAAAAATGTTTAATTTAAAAAATGTTTTAAAAATCACCTTTCATGCGTTACGCAAGCAGTTTGTAGACGAATATTTTTAAAAACATGGGATCTGCTTATATAATATGGTTTAGAAAGATAGGCTACTTGACCGATTAATTATTCAAGCGTAAAGTCAACATAACAATGGATAGAGATCTTGATATAAAAATAAACAAAGCCAGCTCGTTTTTTCTCAGCTGTCAGCTCCCTTTTTTTCATCAAGAAATTTAGGCGTTAGATATGTTGCAATTTCGGATTCACTTGATATCAAACAAAACATTAGATTTTGAAAATAATGACACTGTAGACCGGCTAGGTATAAATGCGGCGACGACTAAACGCAATACACTCGACATTTGAAAGATGCGGTCAACCAGGTACAAAATTCGCAACTGAACGAAAAGCGCGTAGAAGAGTTGGAAGCTAGCACAGATATATAAATGGAATAGTGGCATTGAACGGTGGCTGTTGGTGGGCGTGAGTATAAAAATAGAAGACTAGATTTCACCACCCCGATTGAAAAAATAAAAGGCACGTGCCTTTGTATTTATTTGTTTTACACGAAATCACAAAATTTCCAATATTGCGTGTCAATGCAATCTTTTCTAATGTATTGGAGAACATAAATCAATGATTGGAAATATTGAAAATTTTGTAATTTAGCGCAAAAACAAATAAAGCACGTGTCTCTTTTCAACCGAGACTTTTCTTATAGACTGAAGAGAGTTAATCCTACATATTTTCGTGATAATTACCGAATTTCGGGTACATTGAGTGATACTCAGCAACTGTGGAGCCTGTAAGAGATTCTATAATCGGAGTACCAAGCAATTCTAGCATGGCTATATGGAAGATCAAAAGTTTTGTCCTGCAGGAGTCCGGTTTTTCTTCGGTACATTTGAGAATCCTATAATAATTTGCGTATGGATTTTGAGGAATGGCTCCATGTAGAAGAAGTAGTTCAGCACACTTATCTGTTTGATTAATTGCTCCTCTTGTAACCCAATATAAGTCAAATAAAGGCGTAGTTCCATCCTTAGATTTGGCGTTAACGTCGGCTCCAAGATTTAAAAAAATTTGTGGCATAATTGGATTTCCATTGTAACCGGAATGATGTATTTGCACTTATCTCCGACTGAGCGCGTAGGTGAATATCTGCGCCTTTATTTATAAAGATCTTAACTAATTCCAGGTCGTCGTTTAGAGCAGCAACCATCAACGCTGTTTGATTACGGTAACCCGTGGAATTAACATCAACTCCGCGTTCCAGCAAAGTCTCGATTATCTTTCGGTTCTTGCAAAACATGGCATATGATACATTGAGCAACCAGCATCAATGAACCTTTGAATGAACTCTTCAGTGGTAGAAGCTTCGCTTAATATTTTTGGAAAGAAATATTCAAACGTATAATGATACAAGCGTCGAAAGTGTAATATAGCTTCTCGAGAGATTTTTCACGTTTCAAAGTACTTGTCAATAGAATTTTGGCAACAACTTCCATGAGATTATTTACAGTGCTAAGATGCTTTTGTTTCCAGGCTATCACTAGCGGAGTCTTTTCAAGTGGGTTTATTGAATTGCCTTTTCTTCCTAATTTTATCAAGTCGTTGATGCGCCACACATGATCATAATCAACTGGATAACGCAGCAGCATCGCCCAGTCAACAGTTGCTTCGCACAGATCTTCATTCGCCAAATCCCCATTTCGAAGCTTTATATATTCCAGCAATTGCTTGTCATAGAGATTATGATTTCCTTCTGGCATTGTCGAGTGATTTTACATATATTTAAAAGCGATTCAACGTTGAATTATTTCGCAAGCAGTTTTTTGGAACAATATTTCGAAAAATAGATTTATCAATAATATGAGCCACATACAATTATACTACATAAGCGATTGATTAATTATTCTAGTACGAAACTGACGTAAAAGTAGAAATCTTGAAAATAGGCGATAGCTTGAAGATAAATTGCAAGCTCTATGAAATTCGTTGATTAAATGTTAACAAAATGAAATTGTTCGCAAGCTCTGGTACTGTGCTGAATCGTTGCAGCAAATGTAAACAGGATAGACGTGGGATGTTGAAATGTAGTCACTAAACTTAATATTAAACACTGCATGATTATGTCTCGTTTACACTGCATTTGAAATAGTGAACTACGCTAACCGCGGGGAATTTAAAACAGACAAACTTTGTAAAAGTGCACACTGCACGAAAACTGATTCGTTTCCTAGGGAAAAGTAGCTGTGGCTCAAATTGGTACCGCTAATTTACTCAAATTTATCATTAGTTTGCCGAAAAAAATTTCTCACTTTCTGTGTCGTAGTAAATTAGTATATAATTCATGTATGTAAAAGAAACTAATTTCGAAATGCAAAGAGAGCGCATTATTTTCAGTTATTTTCAAATTTTTTGCTACTATAATACAGATTCTCACATTTCTTGAAGTATCTAAATAAATGCTTGTTGATCTCCCTCACGAAATTCTTAAATATTTCATTCGTGCTGTCTGCTAATTACGATATTTTCTACGGAGAAAGTTATTTAATCTTAATAATTTTATAATCTACTACTTCTGTTCTCAATAGGAAAGGCCATTATAAGGCCTTTGTGTTAGCACTAAAATAAACTTATAACAACAATCTAACGTGACTTCACCTTGGTTGATATGTTTTTTGTAAAAAAACTAGTCGAGTTTACAGTTGACTAAAGGGTAAATAAATAAAACATTTAATACTACTTCTTATATCTCAATTACCTTAATTTATTAATAAAAATATGAATTTAATAATAATAATTCACAAACGCAAGCGAAAACTAACAATGTATTTTTCACTTTTACCGAAGAACAGTTTTCATCGAAATGAAGATTTTGAAACTGAAGAATTAAAAGGAATTAACAAATAAAATATCAACGTAATTCCTCAATCGTAATTGATTTCGTAATAACATAGCTCTATACATTGTAACTATAATTCTATTAAGAAAAAAAAAGAAATTACGACTTCATCCATATGCACTCAACGCACGTAAGTTTGAAAAGAAAACGCATGGTTCAAATCTTTTAAACGTTATGGAAATATTCTTAGTTTACCTGTTCCATTCGTTGAAATACAAAAACAATCTACACTCGCATGCCTTATAGTTTATAAAACTGACAAAACGTAAGTATTGGCATGATTGATTATTAAATTCATTTAAGTATAAAAAGACAGGTAACAGCCTAAAGTATGTTCATCTATAATTGTCAACTCTCTTACAATTAAATAGTTGATATTTACACTTGAGACGACTTTTGCTTCAATGAACATGCAAAGTTCGACTTTTGGATCCGACCGTGATCATTTTGTCACTTCACTGAACTCACATTTTCATTTATGGTTGTAAACAAAAAAATTATTTACTTTGTTGATTTGCCTTGGCAGGCAGTTTCGACTTTCCGGATCAGTTTCACTTTGTAGGACTAACTATTAAGGCAGTATGGCATTACGATTTTACTTCGATTCTATAAAAAAAATTGTTTCAATGATAATAAAAACGATAAGGATACTACGTCCGACGTGGCTCAATTTGTATTAAACCAATACAAAATCATTGTATACTCTTTAATTTGAATAGCTTATTAAAAAAATGTTCATCAGCGTTTTGATTTTTATCTTAAAGGTATTGTGCTGCGATCAATTATTTTACTCTAAAATAATTCACAAGAAGTTCATGGAAATTTGAATAATATACTGCAATTTGATAATTTGCAACTTTCACGCAATAAAATACTTATCAAAATTAGTTTTATAATAAAAATACAGCTAGATAAAACCATAGGATTTTATTTACAATAACTGTTTTACGAATTTAGTTATAAGATTTTGAAAATTAGCGTGCCTGTACGTTGTTGCTTAGATATGTGCGTAATAGTATTTAAATTTGAAAAAAATGAATGTTTAAATATTTACGGCTTTTTAAAGTGTATGATGATAAATATTTTAAGTATAACTAATATAATCAATTCAACTATTCCGATAAGTATCAAAAAAACTTGCGACTACTCCAACAATAGCCAATCATCGATTAAATTAACCCTTTTGAT
Source organism: Galeopsomyia nigrocyanea (assembly GCA_035047105.1). Taxonomy (NCBI): domain Eukaryota; kingdom Metazoa; phylum Arthropoda; class Insecta; order Hymenoptera; family Eulophidae; genus Galeopsomyia; species Galeopsomyia nigrocyanea. Next base: position 866,861 of record JAWWMK010000020.1, on the reverse strand, counting down.
TCAATTCAAATATTTAAAAATCATTTGAAACTCGGCGAAAATTCAAAAAACCAGCAAGCACTCATAGCAACCATGCGGAATGTATTTCGTACAAAGTTTTAGTTTTACTTAGTCAAAGGTTAAACCGATAAAAATCTGTCCAATCGCAAACTTTGCACTGTTTAATTTTTAAAAAACTTTGAATCGACAGCTGTAGAATTATTCACATTATATGAATGGATTATGTTCACACGCATTGTGGCGAATCAACTTTCTCATCGCTTTGGTCGAAGCGCACGCGTTATCCATAAAATCTCACTAATATCGTCCTGTACAAGTTATTGGAAAATCCAATCGAAGAGACAAAAGAAACTCGATTATTCTTTCAAGTTTTGATTGCGATAAAGAAGTTGTCACGTGGTACGTTCATGTTAAAAATAAAAAATAAAGTTGTCCCTCCGACGAAATTTTCCAAATGGAAAGACAAAAGACGAACTCTTTGTAAAAAGTCCCATCGTTTCTCGAAAAGGAACTTTCAGTCGGCCGTCACAGTTGGCTCACTCGGCTCTGTTGGCTTTTCGACACTCGTGGAGTCTTGGCTCGTGGCGTCGTCAGACTTATTGTCAGGAACTGCTGTTTTCAGCTCTGGTCCAAGTGGCGCTGACAGATGCGCTTCTTCCAGTTTCACGTGTTGTTGCTGTTCGTCACTGATGCTTGTGTTCTCACCGTCGCCGCCGTCGTCGTCATCGCTTGAGCTGACATCTTGTGGCTGCTCGTATGTGATAAGAATTCGGTAGCCGAAATCACCTGGGAAGACTGTGTTAAGGAAGTCTCGATCGTCGACGTTGCCAGACCGCTTTTGCTGCTGAGGTTCTTCGCTGGATGAACTTGGTGCAGGTGACTGTCGGGCAACGTCGGCGGTAGACTCGTCGTTTCGCTTGGGTGAAGGTGGAGATGATTCGGGTGATTTGGCTGCAGTATCGAGATCGTCGTTTGATGATTCTTCTGCTGCTGTAGCTGTTGATTTGCACTCTGGTACAGGTTCAGTTTCGAGCTCGGGCTGAGGTTCATGTTCTGGTTCGGATGAAGCGGTGGCGTTGAGTTCTGAACTTCCAGAAGAGATGTTGAATACCTACAATGTGAATAGCGAATTAGTAACTAAATTAAAGAATGCGAGTTCAATGTGGATTCTTTCAGTTTTCAATTTGTCGTTTGAGTATTTATTTGCAGTGTGAATTAAACGAATAGGAATATCAGAATTTACTAAGGGTTTCAAAAACGCCTATTAAGAAAAAAATACAATCAAGTGGTAAGCATGAATTTCTAGGAAAGTTTCAATATTTATCATCCTATTTTACTTTGTTAAAGATATTGATTGCAAAATATGTGTATTTTTATCGTTAAAATGGAGTTATGTGTGTATTTTTTGTAAAGGAAACCTTAAAAATTTTACAAAATGACGTGCCGAGCTGCGCGAATACTTCGACAGCCTTTAAAAGATCTTGTCCAATTTTTCGTGGGCGTTCTTTCTTATCAAAAAGACCGACTTTCTCAGCTAGAAAGTGAAAATTTTCGAATTATTATTACGAGCCTGTCATTCCAATGAATTTACAATTCATGTTCGCACAGCCCGTGAAATATATTAAAAAACATACTGACAAGACGCCGCAAACATAAAAATTGCTAATTACTTCAGGCTCGTGCTGTGTAGGCTCGTCGACTCTTGATTGTGGTTCCAAGTCGATGATGTCTGGAACTCCGTGGGATCTTTCGGGCACTGTGTCGAGACAATCGGCAGAAATTTTGCTGTCAGTGTCGTTGGCTCGATTATCGTCGTCGCTGCAGATGACCTCGACGGTGACGTAATTGCGGGGCTTGGTGGTCGGGGGCTTCCACTCGCCCAAGTAATCGACCCCGGAGTTACCGGGGAATTCATATGAATATCGTCGTGAATGTGTGGGTCGCACTTTCTGCTGTGGTCTTGTGGAAGATTTATCTGACAAGTCGTGGTGCAGTATGGATATTGATTGTTTTGGATTGACTGAGGTACCATCGTTACTCGGTCGTCTAGAAATGCGAAAAAGGAAATTGTCAATATTAATTGTAGACTGCATGAAAAGTTCTCAAATTATGATAACTAAAAGGATAGCAGTATTCCTGGCATTAGGAAATCGACTTTTTTTAAAAAAAGAGATGGTTTTTTTAAATGGAATAAATGCATTCGTTCAGATAATTATCAAATAATATTCAATGAATGCAATAAGAGCTTCAACTAAAGTTAGAAAAAGAAACCTATTTAAACTAACCTTGTAGAAAAACGTTGACATAAGGTATAATTCGTTTGCATATAATAAGTATAATTTACGAAATCATAAATAATGTTTCGTTCACACGAAATTGTCGAGGCTAATTAAAGCAACGCTAAAAATATTTCACAAGCGCATAACTATATGTATACATATTATCGAGAAAAACTGTTTTATCGACTTTACTTCAAGCCGACGAAGGCGGCGTTGGCAAAGTAATATGTAGGTGGAGGCAGTTTCACAGTGTCTGTTCAATAAAACTTTTCTACAGATTTTTATAGAGCAATTCTTTCAGAAAAAAGCCTCGATTGTGTGCTATTTACGCTCTCAATGGCAGCGCACAGCGGCACCGACCATTTTTCGTGACGAGTTGCAAACTAATCGCAAGGCCGCACGCTCGATATTTGATGCATATTTCAAGCAGACAAGATTGATTAATTGAAATACACGCTTTTGTTACTGTTAATAATGTGCTGAGTAATTACACGAGTCAGGTAGCTTCATAACAGAGCGCCGAAAAAGCGACATGCTAACTTGATCAACGGTCGCGGGTAGCGGCAAACAATGTTGTAATTAAATTTCAATAAAGTTCAATTAGCGTTGAAAATTGTTCGCAGAGAGCGTTGCGTTGCGCGCGGGCGCGTGTAAAATGAAAATACCTCGCATGCAACCAACGAGCGAACGAGCAACCCACCTTTGTACGAGTCCCGAGGATTGGAGCGCCAGTCTTCGCCATTCGTTTCTCGATGCTGTTGTGGTGACGCTAGTCTCGGGAAGTTGCCTGACAATTTCGGCCATGTCGCTGCCGAATCCGGAGTTTGATCCCTGCTTTACCAAATCGTACATCAATTAGTATTGTAATATTGCAATCAGCATAAATAGATATTTTTAATTGTAAAAAGATGTTAGAAACACTCAAACGAATTTGATTTTTATTGACAATCTGATAAGAGATATCCGTATAAGCATATGGCTTCAAAATAATACAGCTATTTCCATTGTACCCGAGTTAAATTAATATTTTATATTCAATGTGTGATGATATTTAGGTCAGGATGCATTTTCTATAACTTGCGATGTGAACTATTGATATTTCAATGCTTTGTTCGACTTATTTTTACTTTTGGATCAATAAAAAATTTAATTAATTCTTATAATTGAAATATAATTAATTACAGGTTTATTTTCGCTACTCTTTATGCATGGCAACATTTTTGTAAAAATATGCTGACCTAATTATGAAAGATTTTACATTACATCTCCCAACAGCGGTCAAAAAAAAAAAAAAACTTTTCACTTTTAAAAATACATCCAGTTACAAATCCATTGATTTAAAAAGCTAGCTTGAAAATTTTATTTTTCGAGTGCCGCATTTCAGGGCTTCCCAGTTTTATTTCCTTAATTAAAAGATAATCCGAATTCTCTTGTCATCCCCTAGCCGTTCGCATTTTATCGAACTTTTCATTTTTACTTCGCTATACGCGTTATCTATTCTTCCTCCAAACCCATCCACCCGTATCGATTATTACGTCTGCTGCTGTATAGTAAAAACATGTTTTTTCTCGCGAGAGCTCGAGGCAGAATGAAGCAAAGTAAAAAAAAAATAGTCGTATCAGAACGCAAACAAGTATAATTTTTCTTTTAATTCAACTTCAACTAAAACTTTGAGTTTTCTTTAGAATTAAACATCGTCAATCGAAGAAAGCCACAATACCACAAACACATCTAATCGAAAGAAAGGTTGAATCCTGTCGAACGCAAGGAATCCATCACTAAAACGAGGAGAGAGCGAGGACAGCAAACAGACACACACACACACACACAGAGCGAGCAAGCGAGCGAATGAACGAGCAAAGTACTTACGGAATTGGAATTGTCGTCGTCATGTGATGCTGGTGGTGGTGGCGAGGCGATAGCGACGGTAGAGCTGGTGATGGGTATGAGGAGGGTCGAGGAGGGCAGCTGCTGCTTGATGTCGAAGGTAGCGAGGGACTGCTGCTGCTGTTGCCTGGCCTGAGCTGCATCAGCCTTATAAAGTTCACCAAGCGCTTTATGCAGCTCCGAGTTCTCTCCTCCTTTGCCGTGAGCTCGTGACGATTCGCCTGCTGCTCCTATATACATACATCATTTTATGCTCGTATAACGCCACCGAATTCAACTTTTCATCTCTTTGCACTCGCGAAGATTATTATGAAACTTGTATGTATAATGTATGTATAGCTTGTTATATATACGGGACTGATTCTTTGCTCGTTGGAAATACTTTTAACTTGTCGTTTTTGTATATCGAGTTTGGAAATTTTCTTTTTTTTTTACACTTCCGACGAACAAAGAGATACAATGGTGCCGATAAACTTATGCAATACTTAATAGCTAACTAAGATAAAACTAAGATAATCTATCGATAATCGAACCGCGTTGATTTCATTGGAAATATCTTTTTATAGCTCGATCTCTTTTACGCGCAGCTTATTATTTTTTTTTTTTTGCTTTCAAATATTCATTTTTCGATATTACTCTCGGAATTCAACGGAAACACAAAGAAAAGAGCTATAGCTTGTTGTACAAAAAGCGATATTGAGCTTGCAAGCAAAAAAAAAAATATAAAGTATAAGCCTACATTCCCTCTAAGATGTATAAATGAATTCGATGCGAATTTTAATCGATCGTGCAGCTGATTGTATGATGTTTAACAATATGGATGACAGGCATTGCGGATGGAAGTTGCATTATTAATATTCATCGAGCATGCACATTGTGCCGACAGCAAATAAAAATCGAGAGAGAAAAAAAGGTGATCATACTTTCAAATTGCATGTTTCTCAAACACCTAGTGTTTACATGTACATGTACGTGTGACGATGTCTGTGTAAAAAATAAAAATAAAAAAGGAAAGACGAGCGAAACATTAACATAAACTGAATGAAGGAAAGAAAGCGTCGTCGTCGTTGTCACCCCCCAGTGAAATGTAAATACAAGCAAGGCGCGCAATAAAGAGAGTTTGATGCTGATAAAACAAAACGAACAAAAAATGGGAGAGGAGAGGACGTTTGCAGGTGCACGCGCGTAAATCACAGAAATAAAGATCAATGTACAGACGTCGCGGCGGCGCGCGCGGAGGCCAATCACGAACGAAACGCCTAGACAAGCGCCACGGAATAAACGACTGATTTTTTATTGCCGCTGTGATTTGTTTTTTTTTGTTTTTTATAGAAACTTTGGGAGTGATATTATAAGCGCAAAAGCAATTGATGGAAAAATTATCGATTATTGAAAGTGGAGTTCGTTATCAGAAATGTAATAATTGGATTCACTTTGGGAGCAAACATAGAGATGAGTAAAATACATTAAATCGATTGGACGCTTCGATACAAATAAAATTTTTCATTTGTTTAATTAATTTCGCCAGCAATACAAATTCACTTTACAAATTAAAAAAAATCCGCGTTATGCTTTCAATTATTAATTAATCCCCGAGGAAAGTGCAAACACACTCACACTCACACCCAAGCGAAACATTGTTATTACGTTAATCAACTCAACGTTATTGACCATTGTAAATCCAACGAGCATATCTTTCATGATTAACTCCATTTTCCGCGAAAGATATACATCCGTGCGCGAGCCCGCGCGTCCCTAATTTATTAATAAACAACAAACTCATAAACGTAATATATTACAAGAGGTGAGAGAAGCATGAGAACAAACATATATAATGTAAAAAGTCGACCATTCCAAACAAGGGATAAAAATTTGTATATATATAATATGTACATCAAGAAAACATCAAAAAAATCAAGTGAACGATATCATCTACGATAGTGCAAAAAAAAAAGAAGGAAAAGAAGAACCAGATCGTGTCATAGCACACGAACCTGCAAGGATTGGCTGATTAGCTGCGAGCGCTTTTCCAGTTCTGAGAGCTGGAATCTAAGGTCTGCGTTGCGCTCGCGCAATCTCTCTCTCTCCTCTGCAAGATATTTTCGCGTTTATTACGCCTCAACCTCTCTCTTTCTCTTTCTCTCTCTCATCTCCCCTCATCTCAACTCTCGCCGTCTCTCTTATCAACGTGAAGCGAAAAGTTCTGTTCACCAGAGAATAGCAACAATGAGAACCTTCATTTTTTCACTCTCTGTCTTTGAGGCTCTGCTTTAGTTTTATAAATGCATGATATCATGGGTACACACAACAAATTATATTTACGCGCATAATATGTACAACCCGCTGCATGACTCATAAACCCGCGCTGAGTCATAATATCTACTGTACTTTCTTTTTTTTGCTACACGATGCTCATCGATTGCTTGCTTGAATTTCCAAATTCTGTTACGCACGTTTACAATTATACGAATTCGGAAGCCTTGCAAACAACGACATAAAGTTACAAGTCGGAAACAAAAAAAATAGTCAATCACGGACAGAACTTTCGACATCGATGAAAAAAAAACGCTTGACTACTGTATAGAATTATTAGAGAAAAATGACGAAAAAAAAGAAGAAATATGTTAAAAATTAAAAAAAAAATGCAAGTTACGTACCTTTATCCCGATATTCCTTTTTCACATGTTTAACCTCGTGCCTAAGGATCTCGAGATCGTTGCTGGCACAGCCGATAGCCTTGACGGGAAAACGGGTCACGCACTTCGGGCAGTGACTCGTCGACGCCGGCGAGGTTGTGTGGCAGGAGACGTGGAACTTTGACGTGCACGACTCGCACATTGTTAACGAACCTGCAAGCGCGAAGCACATTGATAAACTTTCGATTGTGTCTCGCGTGTGCACATGCGCGCGCGCGCTGAGGTGTTGGAAAACTTTCCGATTTAGTAAATCCAAACTAATGGCTGTGCGTGTATAAATTGCGCTCTCGAAATTGTTTAATAATAATCGCATTGTTACGACGTGAATACATTTAACGATACGTAACGATTGTTGGTAAATTGAGCGAACGAGATGAAAAAGCTTTTAAAGCTTTTTCGAGGACTCTTCAAACATTCAGTAACTTTTACATGAATTATTCAACGCTGTATGCTCTTTTTTAAACAACATTGATATTTGATAAAGTAACTGCCAACGTTGAATCATCATGAACATAGAAGCAGCAGTTTAGCATTGCCACAATTTCACAGATCACTCGTGCTTCCGTATTATTTAGCTGTTTAAGCGGATTCTCGGTAAATCTCTATATCCCCGCAACAGCAGCAGCAGTAGCAGTAGCAGTGCTCTACACACAGCAGCTATATATAGTCACTTGGTGGCATGAGGCGCGCGCTCGCTCGCTCGCTCGCTCGCGCGCGTGTACCAGAGAACAAAGCGTTTTTACGACGTTAATTATCCATATAGCCCGCGCGAAAGAGCGGCAGGCAGAGCGATATTTTGCAGTAATGAGGATGAAAAAGCACCAAGCTAAAACGTAGAAAAAAGAAATAAAGCTCACCTGGATTTCGACAGGAGATGCAAACGGTCGAATCCTTATCGATCCATTCGACGGTGAGGCTGGGCGGAAGGCCCGGTATATGCACGGTTTTACCAGTCGACGAGATCTTCATGGTGCCATTGCCATTGTCAGTCTTTTGTTTGATCGAGAATTCCTTGTGTTGTTTGCCGCCGACCTCGCCGTTGCGCAGCACGCTATTCGCATTTGTAGCTTTTGCAACGTGAAACAGCGATTTGCTCGTGCTTGGCTTGTTGCTTGTCGACGAACTACCACCACCACCGCGGCCGTTGGATTTTGTCGATGGCGTTGGCGACGGACCGTTTAGTCGTGCTGTCGTCTGACGAGTCTGCGGTGCATTACCAGATTGCAGGTACGCGTATCGCTTGCGTTTCTGCTGTAAATGAGAGAGAGAAAAAGAGATTTTAAAGAAAAAGTCAACGAGAGCGACGACACACCTTATCGAATATGCATCTCGCGCGCTTGCGAATAAATCAAACTGAGCGTTGCGCGAACAGAGAGAGAGTGAGGGATCTGCAAACGATATATATTTTTCTTGTTTGCACTTCGTTTGTTACAAGTTCAAGCTAAAATTACAGAAGGAACTTTTATAATAAACCAATCTCTCGCTATTTGATCGATCAAATTTAAACAGGCGGATAATTAAAGCTTCGTTCGAAATTAACCGATCTCGGCAACGATTTTTTTTTATTTTCGTTTAGATATAAAAAAAAAAGAGAGAAAGGGTGAGTTGACGTACCGGTGGTTGCGGTGCACTGTAGAGGAACTGCGAGCGCACGTTGCTGCGTCGTTTGCGCTGGTTCCTGCGTCGCTCGATCTCGCCGAGTCGCTCGTGGCTTATCAGCCCGATGCGACCCAAGAAGCACTTCTTGTCCTCCGCCTCGGCTGCCAACGATGCACCCCCGGGCGTCTCTTCCTCGCTCAACACTTCCGGGCTGCAATCCTCCGCCTCGTCCGCCGAGCCCGACGTCGACGCTTCTCGACCTCCTCTGCAACACAATTGTTTATTCCATCACATATTGCGGTTTTTTTTTTAGTTTTTCAATTTTAGTCCTGTTGCGAATGCTATATTGCAAAGCTGCTGGGCAGTAGTAATTCAATTCCATTTTGTAGAGCAATTCGTAAAACTTGTAAGCTATTCTCTTTATTAAGGTGTATATACTGCAGGGACTGTATATGTAGGTTACCATAATTCAGACTGAAAGTTTTCTTATGAATAAGCTGATTAGCTTTCCATGTTCGCTTTATAATACAGAATACCGCATATTCGACCTTGTGTAGCAACAACTAAATCATGACAATTGCTTTTTTTTCAAAACGTTGACGTATTAATTATATGACTTACGAATGAGCAATTAAAGAAAAAAATTTTTTCAATTTATCGGAGGTTTGATAAAGGAAAAGAGGAACGAGGTAGAGCAAAATAAAGCACGATAATTCAACGCTATCAATTTCCGTGATGTAGGCGTATTACAGTGAAACTACGAGTTTTTTTTTTTTGTAGCCACTAAGCGCGTCAAGGTATATAGCTTGTTGTTGATGGAACGTGCGCGCGGGATCAATATTATGTATGGCCAATAGACGATAGAAACAAGTAGTAGTAGTTGTTGCTTTTTTTTTCATCTAGCGATATAAACTTCCGGCGGAAGTTGGAAAACTTCCCTCTTACTTCGTTTTTTCTTCTTCACTTTGTTATTTTACAAGAGTTACCGATAAAAGCTTGCGAGTTTTATGCATCGATGGTTTTTTTCTCCACCCGTGCGAAAGGATTTCGCCTTCGTCGATAAGGATTTTCGCTATTTTTCATGGGAGCTTATGCGATGTAATTTTACAAGCTCAAACAATATATATATATTGTGAGAAAGCGAGGTAGCTGGTTATTGTAAAAATATTTGAAAACTCGGAAAACAAAGTAAAAGTAAAGCCAAAGCACTTTGAAGATCCGGAATGTAGTTAATTCCGTTTAAAGTCGGCATTCACTCCTTTCTGCTTTTAGCAGATAGCAGCGAGATAAGGCCAAATAATTGCCTAACGCGGAAAGAAATTGTAATTCCGTCCTTGCGCGCTGCTGCTGCTGCTGTCGACGACGACTACTATACTAGCGGTAATTAAAAGTTTTTTAAAAAGCAATTTTATTGCGCACCCTCGTGAAATTTTTCTTTTTTTTTCTTTCATCGCTCCTCTTGTCGTCCATTACAACGAATAAAACTCATCGACGTTTTTTATGAGAAAACTGTCATCCGACATTAAACGAGGAGTGTGAACAGATCGACAGATAAAAAAAGAAACAATTAAAAATTCATCGCGAGGATAAAGAGGAAAAAAACGTCGATCGGGATCGAAAAAAGCTCTCGACTGAAATATTAATTCCCGGGAAGATTATCCCTTTGTTTGCTGTCTTTTGCCGCATAAAAAATTCAACAGGTACTAGAACAAAGCTTTCGCCTGTGGCCTTTAAAAATAGAAAACGAAGGAAACTTGTTTTACTAACTTGAAACTCGTTGGACTGTGTTGGCCTCTAAGTGGCGATGCTGCATCGCCGTTTTGTTGGGGAGGCCGCGGTGGTGGTTCCTCATCTTCGCTGACGTTGCTACTACTGCTCGCGTGGCCGTTGACGAGGCTGGCATTACCACCGTTACGGATAATGTGGTTGTTGTTGTTGAGTTGCAGCGCCTCGGCCAACCAGAGCTTCGCTGCGTGCAGGGCGGTCTCCGAGTTCAGCGCCGCTATCTCCTTGCGCAGCTGACAGTACAGATCTTTCTGCAAATTCATCAAAAATGACAAAAACATTTTAATCAATTCGAATATCATCTTTTTTTAATACTTCGAGTCAACGGTAAATTTTCTTTGAGGTTGACGTCGCGCGACCCGACAATCATTAGGATTGCAAACCTAAGCGTTTTCCCACCTTGGTTCGAATTTCGAATGAATTCTAATATACTCTAAGAAATCGGTATACTTATCAAGTTTTGTTGAAAACTTTAATTGCGTTCCGCATTTGTGAAATAGCTAAAGTTAATTATTGAGATTTTCGCGCGTAGAGCCACAGTGAAGTAACCATTAGGCAAACAAAAAATATATTTTGTCTATTATATTTTTCAAATATTATTTATTCGTAAAAATAATACATTTATCGATCGATTCACTTTCCTGGGTCTACAGAAAAATAATATTTCAAAATAGAAAAAATGTAAACAGAAAATATACCCTACGTATTTTTTATGTCTCTAAAAAAAAAAAATTTTTTTTTCCAGAATTTGTTATTAAGAAAAAAGAAATAGTGACTGCGTATTTTCCCTTTGAAATATAAAATAGACCACTACTCGCAACTGATACTTGTTTGTACAATACCAGTCAATACGGTACGTATATTTTTTTTAAAAAACATTATGCACTAATATAATAGTAGTCTGTTTGTTAATAAATAAAAAAACGAGAAAGGGCGCTTCTACCTACGCAATACGCTTTTGCGCATTCGTCGCATGGAGTGCGGTGCATATGCACCTCTACTAAAACACTGAGGATACGCAGCTAATGCAGCTAATATTATCATGATAATCATTTGATTTGCTCTCGGATTTGCTCCACTGTAGTGTTCGTTTGTATTGCACAGTAAGTAACAATGATAACCAACAGTCTACTTCAATATTAAAAAAACCATAATTTATTGTCACACTTTTAGAGCTCCTTAGAAGCATGAATCCGTTGAAGATTGCTACATATTGTCTACTTCACGTTGTTATCACTACCTGGGCTATTTCAAATAATAACTTGGCTTTTAATCATCAATTGGGATTTGTCAGTGAAACTATCAAGCAGAATCTTCACGTATCACCCGCAACTGTATTTGTAAAATCGGCAAAAAACCTTTCTCCAACGTCCACTTTCTTACTTGGACAGTTGGTAAGTACATTTCCATCTGCTTACAGTGAAATGTACCAGTTGGAAAATTTTTCCAGCGATGAAAAATCTATTTGTATGCTAAATCTGCTATGTGAATGGTCCGAAAGAGAAATTGTGAAAATTATGATTATTAATGCGCATGATAGTATGGATATCGAAAAAGAACTGGTTGAAGTCATTGATTTTTTAGTTACGTTTGGTCCACAAACAGTCCGACCTCAATGTCTGATTGTAATCATTAGCAATTTTAGCAACCAAGACTTTTTAAGTTTCTTTGAGTATGGATGGATGAATGATTTTCTGGACATTACAATTTTACAAATCGTTGAGCAGAATAGTTCGTCCTTGTTTGAGATCAAGCATAATATACTTGAAGTCAAAATTCACACATACAATCCTTTCAATAAGAATTATGCCGTAAAAGAGTTCCATTCCGATATAGATATATTTGATGATAAATTAGCAAATTTGCACAAAACAGTTTTGAAAGCATCCTTCTTTAAAGAGTTTCCCGACCTTATTTATGATAAAAGCTACACTGGAGATAATTTATGGAATGCTTTGAAAGGCAGAAGCGTTTATTTAATGAAAGTAGTTGCTGGGAATCTAAACTTTTCTATAAAAGTTACAGCAGCTTGGGATAACTATTATGATTTGTCAAAATTTAATGTATCCTATGATCCAGATGCGACAAAGAAAAAATTAACTGATTTCATATTACCAGGGTTAACATTGAATGGTAATGCATCCCGAGATAAAATGGTGTACGAATATGCTTGTCTTCTTAAGCCCAATCCTAATCACATTCTGGTTAGGCAATACGGCATAAGAACTTCATATTTTTCATTCACTTACATAATCATGTTCATCGTAGGTATGTCAATGATTATCCTATTCTCCGTTTTGTTGCGACGACGTTATAGAAACGAATTCTGGAGTGCGTTGAACACTATCAAAATTTTATTGAGAATACAAATAGATCCGGCACCGCGCACCGCAATGGAGAAATGTTTTCTATTATTTTTAACATGTCTATCAGTGTTATACATGGAAGAAATTTTAGAGAAGATTATAAACATATACCTAGTTGAGGACAATTATCGGGAACTGAAAACTTTGAAAGATCTGGTTCATTCTGGAATTACTCCTTCGATTTCGAAAGACACCAAAGGTGTCATTAATTACACAAATTATACAGACTTAAAAATGTTGTCTGATAAATCTAAAATCTTAGAATCATATGGATTAGTAGAGAATTGTGTATCGCAGCTGATACATAATCTTGATGACATTGAGGGCTGCGAAATCAATCGGTTATTAGGTAAATTAGCTGTTCAAGTATATTCGAAGGTTAAAAAAGGTTCTATTTTGACTCTTGTAGAAGAACCACTCTTTCCAGGATATATGGCAATACCATTTACCAAAACGTCACCTTACGCCCGACGCATTGATCGTGTGGCTAGACGTCTTTTTGATAGCGGTGTTGTTGATTTTTTTCACAAGATTAGCATGAGTCGTTTGTCGCTCGATCGTAATAAATTTTATTATCCCGGTAATTTTCCTAAAAATCAATCTGAAATAGCACTACTTTATGAAGCCGGAAACTTAGAATCATCACGTAATAATTTATTTATATTTTTAACATATACATACGTTCTGAGTATTTTTATTTTTGCCATTGAAATAATATGGAAAATAACAAAATGAAAAAAGACGATAAACTAATATTGCCGTTCTGATAGAAGTATTTCAAAACTGAGCTGCAATAAATACCAAAATGTATAAGAAAACGTTTCACAATTTATTTACGACCTTCATGACGTTGAGAATAATGCACGAGCTAAATGTATTTTCCGTATGATGTTCGTTTGAAAAAGAGTTGTTAATGTTTCATGTTAGTTGTAAGCTTATGGAGTGAGAATATTTCTGCATAGGTTAATTCCATAAATATACTTATATTCATATTTTGAAATGTAGTGTACTTTTAAAATATATTGATTAACTATATTTCGTGCTTTCGGCACAAGATTGCGCACTATGTGATATACTAGATGTCGTAAGAATTGACTATCATATTAATATTGTATCCAGATCTCAATATTGACTGTATCTTGCTTGTATTGGAATTAGAAATAAAATAGTTTGTGTTCAAATAAAATGTTTAAATATTGTGTTTTGTCAAAAATTTATTTTAATTTAGTGTTTAAAAATTGCGTGACTCTTACGAGATTAATTACGTTAATTATTATTCAAATTACGAAAAAAATTGTGATAAAAATATAATATTATTGATCACACGCTTGAGTTGAGTTTTATCAATTTATACGTTCTCGCTGTATTTTAAAATGAATTTCACAATTTGTTAGTTAACTAGATGATAATTCTTCAATACGTTAATTAATAATTTATAATAACCAAATATCATTTATATTTTACTGGTTCTATTTGTGTACCTTGCTGGATGAAAAATTGAAATGAAACACAAGTAATCAAGTTTATACATTAAAAACAGCAAGACAGCACTTAACATATTTATGTGACCTAAATTCCAGCACAAAGTTACAATCTCAATATCTGCTAAGAATTTCGTTGTAAGCAAGAGTGCAAATTAAAATAATATATTTCGAGTTCGCAATGCAAAACTTTCGCAATAAACACTCCTTAGCATTTTCGACGAACATTAATGAAAAATCACCGTTGAGATCGTACTGAAAATCCCATAAACACGACTTTCAATTGCTAGTCATTAAATCCAGCATACGTATCGATCAGCCATATCTATCGATCGAATCATCGCGTGCAATCGTCACCTCACTGTTTGACTCTTATTTTCTACTTAGAGGCCAAGCAGCGCGTCGGATTTTCGTTGTAGTTTGAAAACGTTTTCGCAGGATATTTTATTGATTGAAAGCGCGACGCTATACGGCGACGCGCGCCTTCCTACACACATACCCTGTTGCCGAGACGCGCTGCGCTCTTTCAATTTTCGGTCGTAAGTGATCGCGTTAGCCGAATTTTTTTCGCCTTTCCCTCACGAGCTTTTATTTACACCTCCAATGGCTTACTTACTTACTTCTTTTACGAGCTTTTCCAGCGAGTTTTCAAAGTTACTTTTTTACTTATACGGATGCAGCGCTATGATTGCTAAGAGTTTTTTTGTTTCACTTCCAAATACTCCTTACTAGTGAGTTTTCTATCGGAAGATTTAAAAAGTTTTTTTATATTTGCTGAAACGAGTTTCTAATTAAGTTGCAATTAACCTAAAATGAAAAGTCAATGGAACTTGCGTGACCTAACGGCGTTCTCGTAATTATACTTCAACAAAATTTATATTGTTTCGCCGTCTACGGTGACGTGCTTTTATATTGACTTTTTTTGTGTCGAGAATTCAAAATGTACACGTCAATTGAATTCGCTTTAATAAAATTCCTTTTCCTGGTACCTACTTCAATTATTCGAAGCGTACAGCAGTATATTTTTTGATCTGTATTCTGGGAATGTACAAATGTGAAAATGCAATATCCGGTTGAAATGTTTTTCATCTCGCTCGCGTTTGTACGAATTTTTGCCGTTTTCGCTCATTGAATATCTCATAACTTTTTCGCCGAATATTAATGTTATAAAATACCTTGAAATCTACGAAACGAATCAACTTAATTTTTTTATCGGAATTTCGATAATAACGACGTTTAATTAAGGTAAAACATTTTCAATATTTTCTTATAATTGAAAAACCTTCAGAATCTAAATATATACAGATTTCTGTAAAGGCAGATATACACAAAGAACTAGTAATTTGATTTAAACAGCGTTCTCGACTATTGATTCCGAATAAAAATTCAATTTATTCCATTTCATTTTTAGTCCCTTCAGACTGTACGATACTGGAGGCATTGAATGTAGCTTTATATAAAAGGAGAAACGAAAATCTAGCGCGAGATATTATTTTGTTGAAAATACATTTACTCTTCCACGGCAATCTTTTCCACCTCTGGATGTTCTATTTTCTAAAAAAGTAGGTCTTATCATGCTCGATATTTTTACAAACCCATCTACAGAATGAAAATAACTATACTCACTGGAATCTAAACTCTCGAAGTATTCGTTTATCAAACCTAAAAATGACCCTAAAAAAAGCAAACTCCCTCGTCGAATCGATCAAGGATCAAGCAAGAACAGTCTACACAGAGATAGCCGTTAACAAGTATCGCGAATGAAAATCTGCTGACGGAGAAGAAGAAGACGCCAAGGGTAAATCATGCGTCAATCATCTTGTAACAACAATCAAAGAGAGGTCCCGGGTCGAGGGTAAACTCTTCTCGAAGAGGGCGTTTTCGCTTGACAAGCCATTACTCGTAGGAGGAGGGGGGGGGGGGGGGAGGGGGTGTATGTGTATATATACCAGGGCCAACGTTCTATACCATCCACCTCAGCTCACCTCCTCACGCAAATGGCTTCCCCGTATAACTCGATTTCCAAGTGTCGTCGCTTGCTGCTTGTAGCTCTCGCGCTCGCGACAGCGAGAGAGAGAGAGAGTTCTACTCTGCACGTATACAATGCGCTTTAACAAGGTCACACTGCCGGCAGCGTGGAATCTCTGCTTTATCGACGCGAATGCAGGTTTATAAATAAAACGCCCGAGAGAGAGAGGCCGTCACTGCTGTACGTGTGTGTGAATTTTTCCGAGTGTGCGGCAGAAAGAGAAAAAAAAAAGAACGTTAACGTCTAATGAAGAGTCACCGCGCTAGTGAGGTAATTGAATTCTAATCGAAAAATTGACTCGCTTGCGGCGGCTACTTGCACACAACACCGCGCGCGAGCGCCAAGCGACGATGAGATTGGTGTATATATAGGCTTTGATGTGGCTATCGGGAGAGGCTCTATGGTGAATCGAGAGAGTGTGTCTGTCTGTTTACCTGCCACCTGTCGATCTCCATGATTTTAATCTCGATCATTCTCATTCGTGCCTGCAGATGCTTGTCCTGCAATACACAAAACAGATGGAGAGATATTACATTGACGTGAATTGCCAGTGGGTGGGATTTTTATTGATTCTCTTACCTGTGGATCATTCGAATTGCCAGACAGTTTCTGCGAGGACTTCTGAAACAAAAAGAAAGTTAGATGATTCGGTCAGCGTGAAAACGATTGTTTTTTTTTTACTAGAGACCATGACATTGATAATCGTCTGTCGCTGTCATGGTCGCAGTTATTTATCGCTTTGACAAGATACTGCATTTCGCATGCATTGTATGTATATACGCGCAATTTCTAAGAGAGCTGACGATGACGCGCGTGCGTATATAGTTTTCAATAAATTCTCGCTCCGCGGCGAGATAAGTGGATTAATCGTCCGACTGACAGAGGCGGAATGCAACGCGGATTTCAATTTAACTGCACTCTAATCTAGTCTATAAACTCGAAATCGAAAAAACACATCGCGCGCTCGCGGAATAACGACGAATATCAAAACGCTATTTACTTTCGGTAGTAAAAAAAAAAAAATCATTTACACGCTATGCGCCAGACGAGTGATTTAGTTTCAAAAGTATACAAGTATAACCGAACCTTGACGAGATTTCAGTTTCGCGACCTCGTTCCTTAACTTTTTATTTTTTTTCCCCGCGCGGTACAGGCAGGAAACTAATTTTAGTGAACGCAATTTGATCCATAAAAAAAAATAGAAACCGTCGCGTACTTACACTCTACGACGGAAAATACGCGTCGCTATATCATTCGTTTTCATTACTTCGTATTCTCCTCGTGAAAGTAGACATCAACCGCGCGCGAATGCATCTATCAAACAAAAAGCTACATCGATCTTTTTTTTTGTTGAAAAAACATATAACATAGAGACAATGACACTTTCGGGGAGTGTGTGTACCCGCAGTATCGTAAATAGCGTTAAATTAGCAATTAAAGGGTTGATTGTGCGCCTCGAAGGAAAATTAATTATAAACTTGCGTACTCAATTCTCTCCTTCCCATCCCTTTCGAAGGGTAATTAAAAAAAAAAAACAACCGACGAGAAGTTATACTATACAAAGGACTACGGGATAACTACATTTCGCGACCTCCACGGCGCGCGTGTGTCGATTGATTCCACTCTACTCGTCGCTAAAATTTTACCTCGCTTCTCACAGCAGCAGCAGCAGCAGCAGTGGGCGTATTTCAATGTTTATTAGAGCATCGACAGATCGACGCTAACAAACAAGAGAAAATTTGTTTTTAGCGAGGATAGGCAACGATTTTTGTTTTCTAGCTGGATACATTTCAGCGATTATTTCTAATTGAAAAAGTTTTCGTGCCTTCTTTTTATTTTGTTGTCGAAATAACACTTGACCCGGAAAAAAAAAGAAGGAACATCGTCGCGTTTAATTGCGTTATAAGCGCAAAGTTTTGCAGTAGGGTTGCACGCGATAATAAATATTGGAATACATATTTTAGTTGCCCGCGAGGTATAGTTTGTAAAACTGCTGTACGATTTAATCATCAAGCTTGCGCAAAGTTGTTTGAAGTTGCCTTAGCCCGCGCGTTTTCTCTCTCTCTCTCGCAAGTTTTTAATCAAATCGCTTCCATCGGGAATTATCCGGACAGTAAGTACACTTTCCCGGACACTTTTATTGAATTTTCCAAACTGTTTTTCACTGCTTTCCAAAGAAGAAAAACCTCTTCGCATTTTTTTTCATCTCTTCTTCGGAATTCAATCAAACATTGAAAAACTTTTGATCTCCTCTTTCTCTCTCTCTCTCTCTCTCTCGCGTTATACATACAAGACAAATCGAATATGAATATCGCATCAATGTCCTTTTTATCGGGCTACAGTATAATACTCGTTTAATTGAAATCAATAATGAGCCAAACCAACCACCGCATTTTTCATAAAGCTTGATTAAAAATCACGCAAACAGGGGAAAGAAAGAGATGATCGTATCCCGCACGGTTAAATTAACATTTTTCACTCGACCTCGAAAAGATAGAGAGAAAAAAAAAAGGAAAACAGCCAACTTGTTCGAAACTCTAATCATACACAAAACACACGAGTGTGTATCCCGCACTTGTCCGAAAAGCCTGAAGCAATAAAAAGCTAATACATCCCAGAATCACGAAAGAGAGAAAGAGAGAGAGAGAGAGACAAACGAGCGCTACGCTCAACAAACTTTCCTGCGCGAGCAACTTGGAATTATGCTCGTTAATCGTGATTACGCTATGGTTGGTCGCCTTATTATTTCATCTCTTTCCTTTCTTTTTTTTCTCTTTGACTCTCCAACCCCTAAGTACTTATTGATTCGCTGGCGTAGTGAATAACTTGGCCGAAAAGTTTGTATAGGTATTTAAGCATGCGGATAAACATGAAATCAATAAGCC
This sequence comes from Galeopsomyia nigrocyanea, assembly GCA_035047105.1. Taxonomy (NCBI): domain Eukaryota; kingdom Metazoa; phylum Arthropoda; class Insecta; order Hymenoptera; family Eulophidae; genus Galeopsomyia; species Galeopsomyia nigrocyanea. Next base: position 847,854 of record JAWWMK010000020.1, on the reverse strand, counting down.
AAGGTATATACAGAGAACGCGCGCGCGAGCGAGCGAGGCAAGTTTGGCGGTCGTTAATCTTTCAAGTTATATCGCAAGGTCTCTTTCTCTCTCCCTTGGCGATAAAAACTTTTTTTTTCTCCAAAGCGCAAAATAAACAAATTAACCTTGTTACGGCGAGTCACTGTAGTAATACGGTGCAGTGTACATAGAATAGACCGCACCTGACAATCCGAAGCGCGCATCTCTTGACTGCAGTAGCAGTAGCAGCAGGCCGGAATTTTCGGAGCGCGCGGCGCGAGAGAGAAAGACAGACGCCGTGCCGAGAGAGATCACACGGGGGACGGGGTAGTTTTATCGACTCGCACGAGCGCCTATACAGACACTCGCACACTCTCACACGTCCGCACTCGCGCCCGCGTCTTTGTCGCTCTCTTGTTATATACGCTTTTAAACAAATCATCGACACTTCGTTTTATCGCTCTACTTCGAGTTGTTTTTTCACTGCGTGCAAAAAACAAACGCGCGCACTGTTTTGTCACTTCGCGAAAGAACGAAAGAAAGAAAGAGGTGCATACAAGTGAGAGAGGAGCAGGTTTATATTTAAGTATCGCAGTATTTATATTAAAACACGAAAATGAGGCGTAAAGCCGTGTGTGCGAGAGCGAGCTTCATTACGAGGTAAGTTACTGCTGCGCGCGCGTAGGTAAAATACCGCTCCTCTCTCTCTGTCTCTCTTTCTCACTCGCACTTGCTTGCTCGGCGCGCTCGGCGTCCGCTATCTTACATCACGCTCGCTTAAACTGCTTCCCTCGATATAAAGTACAAAAAGTGAAGAAAGCAGTGGAAAAGAGCGTTGAAGAAGTAGTGATGTGATTGTTTTGATTGGTGGGTGTTAAAATAGAGAAAACGGACCTGATGTTCCTTGATGGCCATCCAGAGTTTATGCTGCGCGGCCACGAGGCTCTTCTGTAAGCCCACCGATATCATCTCCATGGTCGTGCGTGCTGCTGCGCCGGAGACGCGCGCCCAACTGAGCGCTCCGCCGCCGCGGCTAGGCGGCCAGCAGCCAGCCAGCCGCGCAGAAGGAGAGAACGGCAGATACCGAAAGAGCGTCGAGAGAGAGAGAGTGAGACGACGAAGGCAGCGTATAAGCGCAGAGCCACCTAACCTACAATCGTCGTCGTCGCCGTCGTCATCCCACCGCCGCCGCCGCACCGGTGGCTCCTCGCCGCCCCTGTCCTGCCACTATTTGCGCGTGCCTCTATACGTATGTGTCCGTGTCTGCTGCGTGTGTGCACTCTGTTCTAGCCAGATATATATTGCACACACTAGGCCCCGGCGTCGTGACCTTGTCTCTTTCTCGCTCGCTTCTCCACTGTATAGCTCTCTTTCTCAAACCCAAACTACAAGGGGGTGATGCGAAGAACTTGGATCCTGCAACAGAAAAAAGTTCAGATTTCAGATTGTTGTATACGCTTTTGATTGCATAAGACGCAAGATACGTTCAGCTGCGGTTTTCGCTAAACGCTTTTCACGATAATCGCAACGTATAACGCCTTATATATACGCGAGTTTTATTATTTCGGAGTGAGCGCTCCGAATAGATGAGACCTCCTGCTCCGCGCGAAGTAGAAGAGAAAAAGAAAGAAAAGAAAGAATAGAACGCAGAAAAAAAACATCGTTTGCCATACTTCGCCGATAGTACTAACAATACACCAGTTTCGCCCAAATCCGATAAACTAACTTTCTGCGAGAGTGAGAGTGAAAACGAAAGTTTTGCCATATTATACTCACCCAGTTCCTATACTTTTCTTTTTGTCAAAGTACTTCGGCGACATCCATAAATTTATTATCAAAACTTGTTACTAAAGCGCCTCTATAGTAGGCTAAATATACACGTCAGATATACATGAAGATGTTGCCCGCGGCTCTATATATACATAAAACGTATATGTGTTTGGGTGCACACATCGCACCTTGCAATATTGAATATCGCGATTAAAAAAAGAAATGCAACAAAACTGAACTGCACTCGGCACAAGTGTAATCGGATATATGAAAAGTTTTGTCGGATATCGATCAATGCCGAATCAATGTACGCTTGCCTATAAAGTCAATTTAACGAGTGAGCAATTAATAAACATGCACGCGTATATATACATATATATGTGTATATATATATATATATATATATATATATATATATATATAGATGGGCTCTTGTGGAGGCAGCTTCAGTGCTCGTAATGTGACGGTCTCGATTGTTGATGCATGCATATATACACACATGCACGCATATTTATACATACACACGTTTACGCACACGTATACGTCGTCGTCGTCGTCGTCGTCATCGTCGTTGCGGGATAGAAGTGCATCAGAGGAGATACTCGTCGTTACTGCTTATAATCACTGATTGATTGACAACTAAATCTTCTTGCGAGTCTCGCTTGCCAGTCGGCTTTTGGCTGGTTTTCCTTTTCCTTTTCGCGCTTAAGCAAACCTCCAAAGTCGAGCATTACGAGTATTATTAGCTTTGGCTATTGAATCGATTCTCTTTTCTTTTCTTCGCGGACGCGGTGTACGGTAATAGTCGTGCTCATTTATAAAAAAAAAATCCGCACGAAAAACAAATGTAATCTCGCGCCATGACTGTGTTTGCAAAGTCTCTCCCCACTCGTTGTACAAATTTTGACATATACGCGCGCGAGAGCGATTAATTTTTTTTCCTTTTTATATGCAAAGTGGCACAGTCTCTCTCAATGAGAGAGAGAGAGAGAGAGCAATGACGAGGGCACATTTTTTGACGCACACATAGTAATTTGACCGCGGCCCGTCACCGACTTTTAATACACAACCATACGCGCCGAGCTCGCGCGCGCGCGTGTGTGTGCGTGCGACAGAGCGCGAAGGAGAGAGAGAAAAAAAAGTACCGAAGGTGGAGAGAGAGAAGAGGAGGAGGAAATTAATTAGAGATAATCGGATTATAGCGAAGTAGGCCAGAAGAAAAATTTCGTGAAACAATGTTTCTTCTCGCGCACATTGATCGATGCTAATTAGCCAAGCTCGCTTTAACCATAAGTATATATGTATATTTTTATTTTAATGCGCAAGCAAAAACTATCGGCTTTTTTCTTTCGCAGTTTATAATGGAATTAGCTTGCGCGAGTAAAAAAAACAAACTAATTGAATTAATTAGCGAGTGGGTTCGCTCATGGCGATTTTATCGCGAATAATATTTAGGCGACGGAAAAGCGAAAAAATATTGCCACGAACGTTGTAAAGCGATAAAGTCGCTCTCTACTATTTCCCATCTAATCCGTCAATCACTATCAGCGCATATCATGTATATCAAACACATCGCCGATAGTCGGGCCTGTTTACACTGCAGTCCGACGAGAGACCCGATGAAAAATAAAAAAGGAATAGCCGTGCGCGCGGCGCGAATACAACCGTGCAATCAGCCAAACAATGCTGATAAACAGCGACAGTGTAAGACGGACGTACCTGTTATTTGTGTCTATATGTATATATATCGTGTGTGCGCGTGTATAAAGCGCAGTTGGGGGGGCGGCTTCTCTTCTCGCACTCTCTCTCTCTGTCTCTCTTTTTCTTTTCTCGCTCTCGGGGATATGGGAATATTCTCGCGCACGGATTTGTTTATAGGTACGATGCGCGTCAGAGATGAGACTTTGATTTGCCAGAAACGCTCGCTCGCGTCTTATGTTTTTTTTTTCGTTTTCTTTCCTCGCCAGCGATTTTCTACTTTTTTTTTCAGGTGCCGCTTTACGCTGTTCGATGCGGCTTCGATTGGTTTATCCAAATCTTCGTTCAGTTATAGATTGCAAATAGCGTTGGCTTGTTCCTTTGCAGACTTAATTTATTATTTTCCCGCTGCGCATAAGTTACATATGTGTATTATGTATACCTATGTTACAATATTTACTCGCTTTAAAAGTACCAGGCATTTTTCATATTTTATTAATAAACTATATGTATTTATCTTGAACTATGGCTCATATGTCAAAACAAATCAATCTTCGTTTTTAATTTGTCAAACAAGAACAGCGATAAAATACAATTATGATTCTCTGTAATAGACACTGTAAATTAATAAATGGATGCTTTTAATTGATATTTAGTATCAATTTAATTGTTAACCATGAAAAATTTATCATTCTAAAATATTTGACATCGTCGTCAATAAAAAAAATCACTTACAATCATATCTCTACCTATTTCCATGAAAAAACTTATTGCCGTTTCCACTTTGTTTTGACTCTATGTACTTCGCACGTGTGTCGCTGCGCATTCAACGAGCGTCTTGTTTATATTTTTTTCACCCTCAGTAGTCACTTACAGTCAGTCGTCCGAGGAGCACATTGATACTCGAATGGCAGTGCGATAATTCAAGTAGTGAAATAACTACCTATACTGTAGATTTATAGATACTTCTGCATAATTTATTAAAATTAGTGATAGTGATTTACTTGTTATTTAAGACAATGAGGATTTCGGTTGTTAATCTAACTTCCGATTCGAGTGATGGCGAGAATGAGGACAGAAGCGTTGTTAATCGTACAACTACAAACTTGTACACTCGCGAGAAAGATTCGCATACGTTTTTCTACGAAAATGAACAGTCAATTGTTGAACAGAGAGTGCCTCTCTTTAAAATTATATTCAAAGACGAAAGCACGTCCAGGTAAGTGATTTATGTACCCACGTGGCGGCAATGTTTTGTAATATGACTTTCATAGTCTCCTTTGAAAAACTCTCTACACGCATTCCTTATTTTTTACACGCACGTTCGAAATATTGATAAGCTCTTTTTTAACTCAATATTTATTGTATTGATTGTTTTTTATCATGCCATTTCAGGATATATAGAAGAAGGCTTGAAGATATTGCAAAAAATCTTGTGGCTGCAAAACTTGATGAGGATAGTGAATCTAATTCTAGTGACTTAGTTTTGGAAATATATGAACCAACTGAAAATCTTAATACCACAATAACTTCTGATTCTACAGGAATGCAAACTCCTGTAGTTGATTATTATAATCCAAACAGCACCTTTGCTTTTAATTACAATAAGGTTTGTAAAAATTGAAAAAAATTTATTGTGAAATCTCTTTCAAACACTTTAAAAAAAGTATATTTGTGTAATACATTTCAGAAAATGAAAACACAGCCAATTAATATAGATGAAACTAATAGTCAAAATAATGTATTGCCTATGAATTGGTTTGATCAAACTAATCATCCAGCAAACATTTCTGGTGTATGGACCTGGGTAAAATTTTTTGTCAATCAGTATAATATTACTCAAATAGTAAATGAATTTAATTAGGAACATTTTCATAAAATATTACAGAGTACACAACCACAAGAAGTTCAACAATCTATTATACAACCAGAATTTTCATCATCAGTGAATTTTAATGTGAAAAAACGAAAGAGTACAGATGATTCTGATTTATCAAGTTTGAGAAAGGTTTGTATAGGAATTAGAAATCAAATATCTATTTTAAGTGAACCGTTGAAAATTCTTTTAGAAAATGAAACTGGAGTGTGAATCAGAATATGTATCACCATTTCAAAATGAAACTGATACGGTATGAGGGTGTTTGCATTTTCAATTGATCTTACCATTAAATACCTAATTATTTTAATTTAAAACTGAATGATCATTACAGTTGGCAAATACTGGAAGAAGTTCATCAGAAACTCCATATTATGATCCAGTATGGTATAATTCAAATAATGCACAAAGTATAACTACACAAAGTATAGCTACTGAAACTTCAGAGACTCACAATCAGTATCATGATCCTGTTTGTTATAATTCAAGTAATGCTCAAAGTACAACTGCAGAAAATATGCCTGTAGAAAAACGAGAGAACTTTTCTTCTCAAGCACATGAAATGAGTAGTTATTTAAAGGATAAAAAAATAAGTGCAACGTATACCTATAGGGTTTTGAAAATAGGTAGTTGTGATTATCCTAAGAAGAGGACTTTCACAATATCACAAGATGGAATTCAGCTTTGTGCATCTCATTTGAATGAAAGTAAATTTATAATTTTTTTGTGAACTATTAAATATAAATAGTTAAAATTGTAACAAACCCTCTACATTGAAATTTATTTTATAGCTTCTACTGAAGTAAAACTGAATGTTTCAATGGCTAATATAATAAAAATTGGAGCATGTTTTTCCAAGATTTTGCCTGCTCTATTTATATATATAAATAAAAATGCAGCTGCAATGATAAGACAAGCATTGGGGATAAATAAAGATTACATAGCATTCTTTGATCCTGAAAGCACAGGTTGGTTCCAAATAATATTTATAAATAATGAGATTCAATAGTGAGCAACAAAATATATTATTTTATGGTAGATGATAACTGCAATAAAATTATTATTCTACCTGATAATATGCCTGAATGCTGTGGAGTCTTGAAAAATATGGTAAAAATTGGACTGATTACTAAATTAGATAAGGAATCTGCAGATAGCATTCTACTCCAATCTTTTTCAAAAATTGTAAGTCTAATTTAAATAGATATGAAAAAAATGTACAAAATATTATGAATTATTTGCATTTTTTGTAGCTTGAAAGAAAAAACTCACAAATTAAACAGTTTGCAAATAATCTATTTTTAAACATTGAATCTCACACTGTACGAATAGGTACTTATAAGTGTTCCCAAATGAGATTTAATGTCAGAGTTTGTGTGAATGGATTTCAATTCCAAATGCCAAAAGTAGGGGATGGTAAGAATCTAACTACATATTGAAATCACAAATGTAGATTAAAATAAAAAAAGATATTAATAATGTAAGAAGATTCTGATCTTTTTTGGTCATCTATTTGATGATACTATTCAATTTAAATTATTAAAATGACAACATCAATTTTTAGATGAAATTTTCAAGAAAATTACCATAGGATTTGCAGAAATAGAAAAACTCTATTTCTCTTTAACAAAAATTTCTGCTTTATTTTTCCATGTAAACTCCTTGTGTGCACAAAGAATAAGATCTTTGATAGAAATGTCAGAGACAGATAACAGTGAAGTATATTTTGACCCTGACAGTGAAAGTAAGTTTCAAGATTACATAAAGTTCTTGTTTGGCAAATAGAACTATACAAATAAATTTTTTATTACAGCAATAGCTGAGCAGAGGCTGGTAATTGTTTTTAACAAAATCAAGGCATCTCAGCAAGAGATTTTGATAAATCTGTTGTCGTATACACATTCTGCAGAGATAACTCTGCAGAAAATTATTCATCAGATGCTGTACAATCATATGGTATATCTCATTTGGAATATTATTGTTAATACTACCAGCTCTATGGTTTTGACATTCACTTTTTGTTGTTTCAATTTCAGTGATATATTTGGAAACAGATTCTACTGATTATTACATTCAAAGACTATATGTATGATAAGTTCATTAGGGTTGCAATGTTACAAATATAAAATATTTGTCAATATATATGAAAGGGTTTCATTTTCCTGCTTGCTCATTTATTTGTATATATTTTTGTTGTGGCTATTATGAATATCTTCAGTAAACTGATATATTCTATACAAACTAATTTTCATCAATAAAAATAATCTGTTAATAATTAGTTACGAATCGATTCTGCATTACAGTTTTTGAAAATCGTCTATTTATAACGTGTACAAATTTGTTACACAACATCATAAACATACCTTCTTAATAATTCACCTTCTCCATTTTCTTAGTTTCATGTATATCATCTGCAATATATTACGTGGTTTTAGGATGATTCTTTTTTTGCACATTAAACTCACGGCTAAAGAAAACCTATAAAAACAATAAAATAATAGACTGCGAGTAGTACGCCCCAAGTACAACGCGCTCCAGGCACTAACACTAATATTCCATTTGCATTTTGTTATGTGTGAGTGTGTGTTCATGTAAATCCTGTAGCGACCTGTGCAGATATATATATGTATGCTGTGCACGTGGGTATCGTACGTAAAGCGGTACGCACTTAACCTACTGTGTTTGTATTTCGTTCCTGATGCGCTCGAGTATTGCATTTAAAATGCATTTTATACATTACGTTTTCGTATTCTAATTTAAGTGGACAATAAACTATATTACTTAAGTGCTGATGAATGAGTGACAGCGAAATAAATTTGTTATTGTTGTTACGTCGATAATGAGTTTGCCGATTGTAAATTTAACGTCCGACTCAGAAGACGGTGATGACGATGTTTACAATAGTTTTATTGTCAGTTCAAATAAAATACCAGCGAATCTCAGTATAAAAGAGACGACTCCAAAATACACATGTTCTTGCAAATGTAATAGCACAGCTGCCCAGGTAGATCCACTTTTCAGAATTATATTCAGGGATGAACAAACAGCCAGGTAATCATTTGATTTTATATAAAATAAATTCTCAAATAAATAAAAACTTGATATTTTTTTACATCCTTTCAACCTTTATTCCTTTTCCATTGCTCGATTCAATTGAAAAATGATTTAATAAATGCAGGAAGTATCGGCTGAGGATTGAGGATATTTTAAAATATGTGTTAACATCAAAAATCAATGATGAAAACAGTGAATCATCTGTATCAGATTTAGTTTTAGAAGTTTATGATCCAGCTACTGTACCTGTTGTAAATGCACATTCTCCAAGAGTTTCAAGTTCTATCAAAAAAATCCAAGTTGAATCACCTAGTAGTAGTCAGATTAAAAGTCATCAAACAACCAGTCATGTTGATTCTTCTGTCAATGTTTTACATAAGGTTTGAGATAATTAATTGTCAAAAAATATTTTTTCAAATAAAATTTAACATTGGATCTTGTTTCAGAAAATAAAGCAAGAAAAAATTATAGAAAATGAAAGAAAAAGGAAAAATCAAACTCAAGTTCCTGAAGTGGTTCCAAGTAATAACCATGATTTACTAGATAATAATGTATCTCCTGTACAAAAGGTTTGTTATATAAATTATTATGCTTCACTTTGCTCATTATCTGATTCAACTATGCATTTCAGAAAATAAAAGTTGAACGCACAGTGGAAAATAAAACTAATATTCAGCCAGAACCTGAACCCAAGGTTTGTATAGCTAATAAAATAATCAGTATTTATTGCCATTACTACAATTAAAATATTTATTAAATTGTAGCAGGTGCAAACAACTTACAATAGTGGAAACTCATCAGCTTTGACAATAATCTACCAAAAAATATTGAAGCAAGAATATCCTCAAGAGAACATCAATTTAGAAACTTGCTTTGAAAATAATTCTGTACAAATAGGTTCTTATGGGTATTTTCATCAAGACAAAAGTATATTCATATCAAAAGATGGTTTAACATTTTTTGTGCCAACATTTAAAAAAGGTAACAAATGATGTTTTAAAAGTATTAGCTTTCAACTACCTGCTCTAATGTGTAATATTTTTTTAGGCAAAAGGCTTATAATTCTAAGCATAGAAATAGATGAAATCACCAAAGTTTTGACTCACTTTTCTCACACCAAGCCAGCATTATTTTTCTTTGTAACAAAAAAAGCTGCTGAAGGCATAAGACATTTATTAAGTATGAATGATCCAAGTGGGCCTTATATAGATGCTGGAAGCATGAGTAATAATTTTCATGGTATAAGTCCAAAAAAACATGCAGTTTAGACTTTAAAATTAACTTATTGATTTTAGATCCAATTCATCAACGTATAGCAATTTCACCATCAGTAATCAATGATGAGTCCAAAGAGATAATACAAAAATTGTTTAAAAATACTCAAACAATAGATATAAATGAAAATTATGCAGAAAGTCTGTTGGGAACAGAAACTCCTATAAGCGTTAGTTATTTTTTCTTGATTGCTTTCTGTGCATGTACCTATTCAAATTTTTCAGACGTAAAATGTATTAATTGTCAAAACACGTTTTATGCATTTTTTAGTCAAATACCCCAACAACATCGAAACCTCATAAAAAATCGAAAGGTGATCAACACAGTGTAAATGAGCTTATCAACGAAAGTAAATCTCACAATGAAGCTGAAAAAATACAAAACACTAATCAGATAGGAATCAGCAGAAACAAAAATTTATGTACGATACTTTTCTGTCGAGTTTTGAGGGTCGGATCTTTTGAATATTCCAAAAAAAGAGTCTTTTCTATAGATATAAATGGTATCAAATTTTGCATACCGCATTTAATAAACGGTAAAGTATATTTGAAGCAATTCTCAAAGTAAATAAATGATCTATGATCTCATTTTTTATCGAATTTGTTACAGTTTCATCAATTATAACAGTTGATATTAGAATTGAAAAAATAGTTAGAATGAGAGTAAGTTTCTCTGAAGCATGCCCAGTTATTTTCTTGCACATAAACGCTGAAGCTGCAGAGAGAATTAGATCAGAAATAGGCATGAATGATCCAAGTGGTCTAGATCCTGATAGTGGAGGTACATTTTTTAATTAAACAAATGTGAAAAATGAAGTATTATTTTTATTTTAACGACTTTCTTTACCATTCAAAGATGAGACGCGCAATAAAATAATTATTCTACCTCAAAAATTATCTGAAGACTGTAAGATTATACAAAAACTTAACAAAATTGGACTGATAGAAAAATTATATGAAGACGTTGCAAATAACATTCTCATAAAGTCATTTTCAAAAGCGGTAAGATTAATAATATTATAATACTTATGATTAGACGGAATAAGATTTTAACCTCTATGAATTTCCTTATGCAGACGGAAACTTCAACCTCAGAACCTAATAATAGTAATAATAAAAATCTTCGTGTCAGTTTTGTATCCAATTCCGTAAGAATAGGCACTTACAAATGTGTGCAATTAGATATCAATGTTGTAATTTCCACCAATGGATTGAATTTTCATGTGCCAAAAGTTAGTAGTAAGTATCTTTGTTATTTATTAATAGATTGTAGCATAATTTTTAAAAATAAATAAATATATATAAATTTTATGAACTGGGAATAATGAAATCTTGTATTATTATAGGTAACGTTTTTAAAAGCATTAGCATACCTTTCAATGATATGACCAAAGTTTATTACTGCTTCAAGAAAGTTTTTGCACTCTTCTTCTGTACCACTGTTACTTGTGCAGAGAGGATAAGGCAAATAATCGAAATGCCTGATATCAACAATGGCAGTGTATATTTCAATCCAAACAGTACAGGTAAGTTTTCAAATGTTAATGAATGTTCTGTTCATTTCATAATAACATGAAAATTATTATTTTTCCAGTAAGGGCTGAACAACGATTAATTATTATATTTAATCGTCCGAAGTTCCATCACTTATCAATATTAAAAAATCTGTTGAATCACACACTGTCTGAGGAAGTAACTGCAAAAGTAGCTCGTAACATGATACTGAATAAATTGGTAAGTTTCCTTTACAATTGTAGCTCTAATCTTGTTAATTTCTACATATTAGTAATTTGAAATATCGTGTTTTTCAGTAAAATTATAAAGCAAAGGATTATCAAAAATTATGAAATGTTTTTTTTTTTTATAAAAAAAAGTTGAATGGACTAATTATGTTAAAATAATTATGTATGTACAAATAAAGAATATGTATATTTTTTACGACTCACTTATGCCTTTTCTATATACTCCATACCAATTTATTTCCTATTTTATTTTTAAATTGTACATACCAATTTTAACGTTCTCGGACGTAAATAAATTTCGCCAAAATATAATAAACGTTGTGGTATACAGTGAACACCATATCTGCAAAAATTTTGGAGCAGCACCTGCCAGGTTTGAGTTAGCGCATTTTCGCCCTTTTCGGTGTGCTCCAGAGTGTGCTCCGATCAAAAGCGCCGCTGCCCCCAGCCCGAGTACTGTGTGTATTTCAGGCGTGAATTTGGTTTTCAAGTAGATTAAATTTTTATAAACTAATTTTAAGGCTGGCTAGGCGTGTTTTACAATTCCCGAAACGAAGTATTATAGGGTAAGTATAATAAAATTTGTTTACATAAGATATTTGCAGACATCGATGAGTTGTAATCGAAAATTTTTTTGAGGTTAAGATTTCATTTTCGCACATTTAGTTCAACACATTTTTATGATCTTGCTAAAATATTTACTAATTGCTAATTATTTCATTTATGACCATTATATTGTCTTTCTTAGATCAATAATAATGTTAAAGCAAACGTTGGAAGGTTATCAATTAACCTTATTTCTATGAATTTTTGACGTGATAATTCCGTAATTTTTATGTAATTTATTATTGACGAAAGAAAGCTGATTTTTAATCATATTTCAGGTATAGGTGTACCACAAATTATGGCAGGTAAAAGATCTGCAGCATCTGATCTCAATGCTGACAATTGGAATCAAGAGGATGAACCAGAAGAAGCTGGCACATTTCAAAAAGCATCAGACGAAGTACTGAACAGACGTGTTGTGAGAACAGCAAAACGACGCCTTGGAGGATCAACAGATGTGAGGATTTGATTCAATTGATTAAATTTGTCTTTTTCTTGAGATTATCTTAATGATTCCTGATTTAGTACAGTTAGCATGGAAAATCTACAACTCATTTTTTTTTATTTCAGGACACAGTCAAAAGTGCATTTGGTTCATTTACAGGCTTCAAAAACACTCCTGCTGCAACAAATACAAATACTTCTTCGCCTTTCAGTTTCTTATCAAAGACAAATTCAGATAGTGGTATAGGTAGTTCAGCAAGTTCGAGCTTCATTCCAAATAAAACTCCAACGACAAATGGATCTATGAAGATTGCAGAAAATGGAATAGGCATGTCTTCAACTTCTGCATCCTCTACCAGCCCTTTGTTGTCAAAAGACACAAAAACAGCATCGTCTGAAAGTAGTTCTCCCAAGAGGCCCCCAGAATATTATGCAAAGTTGAAAGGACTCAATCAAAGTGTTGCAAAATGGATAAAAACTCATGTGGATGTAAATCCAGTGTGTATTTTAACACCAATATTTCGTGATTATGAAAAGTATTTGAAAGAAATTGAAGCAAAGCATGGTAAGGAACTTGAAAGCACAAAACTGGTAGATAAGTCTGAAGTGAAGTTAGAGTTCAAGTCGACAAGTGAGCCAACTCAGATGACAAGTCAAACTGAGAAAAAGCCAGAAAGTTTCATTTTTGGTAGTTCAAATCCAAAATCCGCCACGGAAGGCATCAGTGGTGGCTGGAAGCCAGAAAAATCAATATTTGGAAGCTCTGGTTTGAGTGGAAAATCCATGTTTTCTGCAGGAGATAATAAGAGTCCTTTTAGCGCAACATCTACTGTGATTTCAGACAAAAGCCCTTTCCTAATGAAATCGCCATCAGAAACCAAGCAAAGTGAAACAAAGTCTGAAGAAAAGCCTGCAACAACATTGAGTTTTCCAAAAGTATCTCAGAGCCCTGGACTGTTCAGTTTCGGCCAGACCCCTGCAAGTACAGTTTCTGCTGGATTTAGCTTTGGAGGGTATGTATCAAAGTTATAAAAAAATGCTCTCTTTTTTCATGACAACACGACACAGTCATGATCAATCAAATGTTTACATTAAATTTTTCAGAGGTAAGCCTTTCACATTTGGAGGAGCAGCACCCAAACCATCAGAGTCAGAGGAAAAACCAGCTGAAAATGAGGACAAGGAAGATGAAGATGATGAGCCACCAAAACCAGATTTCAAACCAGTCACAGAAGAAGGATCAATTTATGAGCAAAAGTAAGTAACAGTAGTAGCAGCAGTAGTAGTAGTAGTAGAATAGCACAGCAAAATATAAAAATATATTTTCAAACAGTTCATTTATGAGTAATTTTTATTGTTCCAGATGCAAGGTCTTTGTGAAAAAAGATACCAATTATAGTGACCGAGGAGTAGGTACTCTATTTTTGAAGCCAGCTCCTAATGAAAAAATGCAGCTGATCGTGCGTGCTATAAACTCTTTAGGAAATCTATTACTAAATACATTGCTAAGCGAGAGCATACCGATAAAACGCCTGAACAAGACAAACATAATGCTGGTGTGTGTGCCTTTGCCAAACACGGATACACAGCCCGTTCCAACTCTACTTAGGGTTAAGACGTCTGAAGAGGCCGACGCTCTCTTCGAGGCTCTTGAGAAGCACAAAAAATAATTATTTCGACGGTTTGGAACTTACTTAATACTTTATTATTTAGTTCATGGAAGAAATGTCTGTTTTCGTGATATTTCGATAATTTATGACACTGGTGGATTTATTTAGAGTATTTTTTTTCTCGTAATCGTTTAAGGTGTAGCTATTATTAATGTTTTAGCTAATATGAATAACAGTGTCATTTCCGCGTAACTTCCTTTAAAATAAAATCAGTAACTTTTCAGCTGTGCTATGCAGCGTACTCTATGCAGAGCTTTGAAATTGAAGATAATTGTGATAATTTTAAGGATTCTGTTAATTGTAAATGATCAATTTATACACTATTTAATATTTAATAATGAGAAGAGTTATTTCCATTTTAGAGTATTTTATATTTTCAATTTAAATCCACAATTGTTTTCAATTGCATCTAGTTTACCATTATTTCGAATAAATCCACTGGTGTGAGCGTCTTAGAAATATACTGCAAGAATGAGATAATCCAGGAAAAGAAATAGCAAGTTAACGTTTTGTGTAAAAATGTATCTGCTGCGTACCTGAAAAGCGCCTGTATAGTTAATGCAATGGGTTATGTAAATGTAAGGAGAGATTTTGGCTGAAGAGCATATGAGTCTAATCGACGAATTTTTCCGTTGATTAATTTCTTCATTTAAATGTTTTATAGATCTTTTTTAAATGTTTTTGAATTGTAGATAATTGTAAAAATCGTTAGTGCAAGCCGAACTTTATAGCGAAAATTTGAGTATATTCAGGTATGTAAGACGCATTTTTGATCATGAAGCGTTTACATGCACAGCGTCAGAAGACTTTGTCCAATAATTTCGATTGCACATTTATAAATTGTCACTCAAATACTTATGCATTGTGCATTCACGTGTATGATTCTGCATATTACGTTATTGTTTTACACTGTATTTTGGAGAAAGTTATTTTTTTATGCAACTCAAATGTAAGAACTGAACGTGGAATATAATTTCCACTGCCATTAGTATACAATTGCAAATTTAAACAAACCAATTTAGTAAACTAAATAGATAACTTGTACATAAATAAATTGCTGCTAAACTGAAAGTTGAAAAACATCATTGAAACCTATTGTCACTTTGATAATATATGTTAGTAATTCGGGTGATGACATAAATAATAACATAATTTGTTTTCAATTGTTGTTTATTTACACAATACCTGAAGTAAAGCTCAATTTATGAAGGTGAAGTAAGTTTGAAATACAAGGGCTGCTATTACATGGAGAAAATGCCTAAATCTACGCCTGCACTTGTTAATCGTGAAAATCTGTTAATGCACTAATTATTACTGATGTACTAGCGTACATTTTTGCTTGTAACACTTTAAAATCTAACAGTGTGAGAAATACTTCATTAACTTTTTAAATTAAAATGCGCTAGATGATAAATTCTAATAATTTTTTTCAATAAAAATAAAAGTCAGTTTTCAATAGTATTTTCTTTTCTTTAAAAACTTTCAAAAAATAGAAAATGCTAATGCTTGTCAAAAAAAAAACTGACTCTTATTTCTTTTCTGCTTTGAATAAAATTAAAGTCTATCTTAAAATGTTTCATTTATAAAAACACAACTATAGAACTTTATTTTCCGTGTTTTTTAAATGAGCTATATAATGTCCATTATATGTATACCACTCGAACAAATTAATTTCTGCTAGAAAGCATTTTTATACATAGAATTTCATTGATCTATTCTATAATTATTCATCGTCAAGTACTTTAATTGAATGACTATCTTGCGGGTATATATCATTCACGATTTATTCTATTCCAACAAGCTGTTGGAAAATAAAAATTTACTTAATGAATAATTACCTATCTAAAACATTGTTAAAATAATAGATGATGTATGTGTGGATGTAATTGTGAATGAACGCTTTGTTTTCATGATTAACGTGAAATTCTTTTATATACAAGTAAACGTAAAATATAGATGTATGTTTCACACAATTTTCTATAAAACTCTTTCCTTAAATTTATGAAATAATAATCTTTACACATTAACATCTATTCAAAGAAATGGCGTTTTCTTCGAGATAAGCCAATATCAGTATAAACGTTCGCAACAATGTTTGCCTTTGTCTTGATGCAATTATAAATATTAAAAAATTTATCATTAAATTTTTTGCGCCATAAAAGGCGTTAACGCACCTATTTGTCCTAATCCCACTTGTATGTGTTGCATGTGAATTTCGACACAATTCTGAAAAACTTGCTGGTTCTGTGGAGAAAGTTTCGATCTAATTTGTTCCATGGTGCCCTGCAGTACCTTCAGCTCATAAGCATTTCTATCTGAATCTGATAAATACTAAAAAAATATTGTTCATTTAGTATAAGTTCTACATCTATTTTTTGTATTCTTATATTTCAAAAATTCTTACTTTGACTTGCAACATGAGAGCAGTGAGGTCTGTAACAAGTTGATTCATACTTGTGGGTTCATTTTCATTTATCATGTTATTTTTTGCAACCATATCGGCAGCCTCTTGTCGACACTTTTCTCTGAGGTGTGAAGGTGCCAACATTGCTGCTACACTTGGCTCAGGAGCAATTTCTTGGCACATTCCTTGAACGTCATTCAACAGATCTTGAAGATCAGCATTCATCTTTTCCAGTTCAACGACAATTCTGAAATACCATCATTAAATTAATATATTATTATGAGAAGATAATACAACTTTCAAAAATAAAAAATGTAATATTTTGACTTACCCTGCATATTTCCTTTCAAAATCAGGAGGTAAACTTTCTTGCATTGATCTTCGTTTTTCCGCTTCGCTATTCATTTCCTTCAACATTTTGATTTTACTTTTCTTGACAGTTAATATTTTATTAACTTTTACCATATTTTCAAGTAACTTTACTGGATAACCATTCATGGTTCCAGCTGTAGGTGCCTTCTTAGTAATAGTAGCATTAGATATCAGTGGATCGTTGTTTAGATTTGGTGATGCTAATTTCATTGCATATGCTGGTGAAGGTACATATTGCACATGCCGAGGTCGGAATTTGTGTGTGAATGATGCAAGGCTTATTGTTTCAGGTGGTTCATTCGACTGAAAATAAATGATATCATTAGATCAAATCAATTTCTTATTGTAGTCAAACGTCATAGGATTTTGTTTTAACTTACCAAAACTTCATAGTCGGGAACGCTGTGAGTTCCTAATCCAGCCCTTTCGAAAGTAATTCTATATGTATTATTACTTGTGTCAACTGCATCAATACCACCAGTAAAGAGACCATCCTGTGGTTTCCTTAGTCTTGCCGTAACTTTTGTTCCAATAACTAACTGCAGTGGAATTTCAGATGGTAAGTCTTTGAAGATTTGAGCATCTGCTGCTTTCCTCTGTTGAAGCATACGTATCTTCTGTCTTTTCCTTTCCAATTCTCGTCGTTCTTCTTCGAAAAATGCTTGAGAACACCTTCTCGGTTTGCCCATCATACGTCGAATTTTACACCATTCTACCCGCGTGAGTTTGCGCGTTTTCAGTTGAGGGAACGATTCTTTGAGGCAAATCATAAAATCGTTGTCACCGTCAAACAACGTCCTGAAAAAGTTAAAAATTGATAAATTATTAAAAACCCAAAAATTAATTTCAAAAATGTAACTCAAAAACTTACTTGTCAATATTACTGTAGAACCACTCGTAACATACCCACTTATGTGCTTTGGGTAATTTCAAGAGGTTTCGTAACCGCATACCAATCTTTTGGCCAATTTTTCTGTCTGGTGACGAAGGGCCTGGTGGTGGATGCTTTTCAACTGTTTGTGGTTTCTCTATTTTAATGGGCTTGGTGACAGGTGTAGAAGGTGTAGAAACGGATCTCTTAGGTTCATGATGAATAATTTTGTGATGTTTCTTCATGGGTGAAGGTCGTGGTATTTTTTTGGGAGATTTTGTTGGTGTAGCATCCGGATCCTTTTTAACTCTGCAATAAATAAGATTCAACAATTGATTTAGTTGATAAGCAATGGATTTCTGTATGAGGAATGCTTAGGTGTTGTAATCCAAGAATTACCTGTGATGAGGATGATTGACTAAAATATCATCATAGAATAATTTATTCTTTTTCCTTATTCGTGCTGGCATTCCTCTCCTATTGAGTACTTGAACAGGCTGAGGAGGATTAGGTTTCGGAGGTGGTTTAGTGCCAACCCTTTGCAAGCCTAATAAAGCAGGGCCTAATTCCTGCAATGGCTCCTCTTCAGTATCCATTTGTAGCTCACCAGAATTGTTGTTGGAATTCTGGTTATCATCCGAGATATCCATTTCATCCTCCATTATTTCTTTTTTAACGTTTACTTCAGCAAAACCACCGTTTTTTATGGATAAAAGAGCTTCCGCAGATTCATCTGTAAAGGAAAAAAGGTACTTAGTACTTGAGGTTTGACTTAGAAGGGCAATTCAACAGTTGCTAAGAAATAAGGTTAAATACAATTTTTTTACATTGAAAGAATCATTCATCAATCATAAGACACAGAATATTTTATGAAATTTTAAAGTTAAAAAATAGTTCATTTCTCATTATGAAAATTTTTGTTAGCACTACAATAAGTGATATTTATTTTATATTTACATCAGATTCAAAAAAGGTGACATAAAAATGAGCAGTAATTCACAAGTCAATCAATCCATGACACAAAATTCATTATAATAGCACAAACATGAGAACAAAATTGAAAATAATAGTCTTGCTTCAAATATAAATATATATAAAAAAAATTTTAACCTTGATCATGAATATTTATAAAAAATAAAAGTAAATTTAAAAGGTCAAATATGGCCATGCAAAAATTCTGTAGCAGAAAATAAACATATACTGCATATTCAATGACTAAAAAACGCAGTTGCATTCCTTTCAGTTATGATTACATACAATTTAAAATGGAGTCTGCTAGCACCAAAACAGAGTCGAGCTTTGAATATACTACTACGCAAAAATTGACGAAAGCGTGCCAAGTGAACTAAAAAAAAACGAATTCAAAAAGCCATACAAGTCACCAAAAACGCTCGGCCCAACGTAAATCTTTCTGAATAGCTCAAAATAACAAATCGATATTTCGTATTTAAATCGCTCACGAACAACTCATTATGCACTGGCTCCGAATAAACAAATGCAACACGGCACGTGACGAAAGTAGCAGGTAGGGAAGAGAAAAGGAAAAACAAAACAATTACACTATCACAAATATCCATAATCAAAAGCCATGCGAAAAAGTCACAATTCGAATGTCACTTTTGCGCCTGGTGCTGCTGTTTTTGAAACGACCGAGCATCCTCCCTGCTCTCGTTATTTCGAATCGTCGTTAACTTGAAGGTTGGCTTTGCAAAATTGCAACAGGATCGATGAGATCACACGTAAAAACACGAGCTACGCACTGATCAAGTGATAAAAAATTTTTGCTGGCCGCGCGAAACCGAAAAAAAGTTTTTTTATCAGCAAGTCAGCTGAAACATAACCAAGCTAAACATCGAACGCCAGCTGCAGTGGCAAGAGAAACACACGCACACATCGAGACGTAGCAACACACACGTAGCAGCAGCGCGAAAATCGGGTCTTTGAAAAGCGCAAAATCACTGGCAAACACTTGGAATCCACCAACTTTCACCTTAGCGACGATAAATTCTTAGCTTTCTTCGATAATCCAAGCCGAGCTTGAGCGAGAAGGCCGAAAGTACCGAGGTCGCAGTGGTATTCGGCTGTATTTTTGAAATTTTGAACTGCCGAGCCAAATTCAAACGGCGTTTCAAATACTCGACTCAACGATCACACAAACTCAAGAATCTAAGCGGATAAACATTGCTCGACGCTCGAGGAAGATGACGATGAGTAAAGGTACGATGGAAAATTGTAGGTACACTCGGTGACTTGGGAAATTGACGTGAAATTTTCTACTTACTTTCAATCTCGTCCGCCATGTTGACGTTGCCACTGGCACTATGATGCATGCCGCCGCCGCCAAACAGCTCGTCCCGCGCGACGCGCTGCCCCGTTTACTCCGCTCTGCGCATGCGCCATTTCGCTTCTGCGGCTGCGTGAACTTTCTCAACTCGAATTTTCGAATTTAATTTCTTTATTTTTTCCTGGAAATACTCGACAAGCCCACAAAAATTAATCTTCAAAAAATGTGTTAGTTTTTATCAAGGGGTCATACTCTCATTATCCAGATGTTTTTAACTATTGGCCACTGTCATTATCAGCGGAGAATTCGATATAACGCTAGATTCTTATCATGTGAGGGCGTTGATTGTCAGTTGGCTTGTCTTCAAATTTTTGGCGCTTTACTTCAAACTTCAAATTTATTTCAACTTTTGTTTACATATTTTTTCAACCATTTTGCAGGTTACAGAAAACCTGACGATTGATTGTGATATTTTGAAGTTATTTTATTGATTTTTTTTAATAAATGAAAATTGCAATAACAAATAAAAAATTTTTTGGCAGTGAATAAACATAGCTTTGATTATTGTTATTTCACAAGTCAAATTAGTTGCATAAATGAATTTTTATAACTAATAATTTATTGGTTTTATTTTCAGTTCGAAAATTCATCAATACTAAAACAACTTTGACAAGCATTCTCGTAGCTATAATTGTATCCGTTTTAACAAGTGTTATTTGCCTCGAGATAAAGCCAGGCGTTCACAAATATTGCAGAGAAAAAGATAAAGTAATAGATGCGGAAGAAGTTGATGACTATTTGCTTGTCGAAGCTGAAATTAATTCTTCAGTAATTTTGGAATGTAGATTTTGGTAAGAACTTAATTATAACGATAAAACAAAAATAAGCACGTAAGAGATGAATTTGCTGCTATATTGCAGTTGAAAGGAGTAGTAATCATGCAATAATTCAAAATGTAGAAAGTTTCTTTGAGTAAAATATCTTGTTTTGAAATGTCGCGTCGCGCTTTCTTCATTGTAGTCCAGGAGCTGGCTGGGTCCCGTGTGCAATAATATGTCCAAGGGAATAAAAGGATGATTCTCATGTATTTTGAGCTGCTCAATCCGAATATGCATGTCCTTTTTTCAAAATAAATTGAAATTGTGGCCGCGCTGATCCCGCCAGACGTTGGAACATAAGCGCTAACTTTCAATGGCGCGGACTCGAACTTATCGGGCACAGACTGAATTTTAAAGCACATCAATTTGTAGGGAAATTCTTGAGGAACACGTACGTTTTTCAATTTTCAAAAAATATGCAATAGATAAAAAGTTAATAACATCCAAAGTTAGTAAAAATCGTCAAATTTGAGACATTTAAAAATTCATAACTTTTGAAATTCGCATTGCATAAAAAAATGACAAGAAACCTTTTCTTCCTAAAATAGGCCAAATTTACTAGAAAAAAATTTATCCAAGTCGACAAAATCTTTTTTACAATTTGTTTAAACAATTACGATTTAAATAAAACGTACCAGGTTTTCGAAAAAAGGACATGCTTATCCGGATTCGGTAGCTCAAAATACCTACATAAGAATCACCCTTTTATTCCCTTGAACATATTGTTGCACACGGAAACTCACCCAGATCCCGGACTATTGTTATTCCAACAATAGCCATGCATCAAAAATAACGACCTCGCTACGCTATTATGAAATCTAACATTGGATTTATAATATAAAATAAAGTCGCTAAAAGAATTCAAAAATATCGCGACATCTTATTGAATTATTTATGTAAATTTTATTCCATAACAATTGATTATATTTTCAATAAAAAAATATTCTAAATTTATAAAAAAAAATTACGTCCATTCCAAAGCGAAGATCAGAATAAAAAAGAGGCTCCCAAAATATGGTACTGGCAAGATCCCGATCAATCTAGTGAAATACGCGAGGTTGAGCTGGACATGGACAATAACGCCTCGTTAAGCCGAGTGCACGTGACGAGCGAAAACTCGTTAATAATCCGAATCTTTCGTGAAAATGACACAGGAATCTATCGATGTTTGGGCAAAAATGAATCTCAAGAGGAGGGTTTGTACAACTATCGAATAGAACGTATAGGTATCTTTGTTGTTTTTGCATTAAGCGGATAAGGCGGGAGATATAATTATTCAACGTACGCTTCAGCGGCATTGAAGTTAAATAATTCCGACGTCAGGGGCGATTTAGCCGCATACAACAAGTTCAAGAAAGCCAATCTTGATTCTCTAAATAAAGATTTTGCGGCAAGTATTTTTTTGTGATAATTCTAATTTGAAAAAATAGTATATATATTCATTTTTACATAATTCGCGTAGGAATCGGATATAGACGAATTTGTAGGTATTCGTGAAGCAGGAATCACCCTCGAAGTCGTTACCGAATGGGGTGTTTGGAGTCCATGTGAAGAGTGCGTTAAAAAGCGAGGATTAAAAAAGAAAAGGGGCCATTGCCGTCTGAAACGCTACTACAATGAAGTAAAAATTTAAACTCATGATTGAATCGATACTCGAATGAAAAGCTCATTAACTGTATTTTAGAGTACCACAAGTGACTCCGAAATTCTACAAATGTTCAAAAATAATCCGATAATCTCTTGCAAGTTCGTCGTTATAATTGAATAAATAACATTATTCTCTGTAGCGACATTCGAATTCTCATCTTTAACGACGAAACATACACTTTATAGGTCGAGATTTCTGCAAGAGCTATTCCCAAGTGTTAGTAACGCAACGAGGCACTTGCCGGAATTCATACTCACTGAAAAATGCAAGCCCTGCAAAAGGGAGAAAAAGAAGAAAAAGCACAAGTTTAAGTACAAAAAGCGCTACCTTTTGGCTCAAGGGGGGCACCTCACCCTTTCATGCCCCAAGTAATTATTTCTTTTGTTGCGAGTTTTTATAAAAGTGGCGCGGCGTAAAATTGGCGAAAGCTCGATATAAAGTGATTTACATGTTTGAAAAAATTACTTGAGCGCGGCCAGACTAATTTTCAACGTGATAAATCTTTTGTGCGGCAAACGTATATACGTTAATCGTGACGTTGCTTATTTTTACGCTTTTGTCAATCCCTAGATAGGGGGTGAATTAGTGCTCATTCATCCAAGTTATTCAAAGGTCTTGTTTTAGCATTAGTTTTGTGATTTATAATTAAAATTTTGCAGATATATTAAATGCAGTCATATAACACGACTAACGCATTAAATTATATTCAATCAAACTGCTAATTTCTCATTTTCTTACTTAATAATTATAAAATATTTATCTATTATCGCTTTAGCACAACAATATTATCAGATATTATTTGGATGAAAGATTCAAAAGTATTGCCACGCGGGAAAGGTCGTTCTGTTCGCAAAAAAGACTCAACGCCACGGATATATGTTGATCATTACAACACTATTTACCTCAAAGGCAAATTTATTTAAATGATTTATTTCGTGCAACGATACAATTATAATGACTATTTATAAAGCTGATATAACAATACACTCAGATGTGTCGGATCCCGAGCAAGGAAAATATACGTGCACGGTCGACGAGAAGCGAATTTTGCAGGCTACAGTCGTCGTCGTACCGAAACGTGGACTTTTAACTGAAGGTTAGTTTGCAAAAAAAAAAAAATAAATAAATAAATCCAATTATTTACAATATCAAAAATCAATCGGAATCGGAAATGGCAAAAAATGTGGAACGCTTCACGATTTTGCGTGTCATCCTTGCGCAGGGGCCATGCTAATCTTCTCTGTATCGTTCCAATTTTAGTATATGTACTGCCGAAGCAAGTACGTTAGACGGAGCACAAGAGGCCTCTTATATATCAAGCAACTCGATTTTCTGCCGCTCGCGAGAAAGTCATTTTATGACCGAACACCACATAGCAGTCGCTTTGTAAACTAATTGGCCGTGGTCCGTGTGATAAAATGGCCGACCTTAAAGGGTTGTTTTTGGATGCTTTTGTATATCTATATATATTGAACGGACCCGACATGATAGTTCCGATTTTCGCCACTCCATAAAACAAATGGGCAAAGTGGCGTATCGCAGACACCGCAGTTCAGCATATCCCAATAATATCCGGTCAATAATTTGCGCATGCGCGTGGCTGTTATAGCGCCACCTATTGAGAAAATCATCAATCGATCGAACTTCAGCGCGCAAATTCAAGTTTTGGATGACTCATTTATGATTGTTTTGGTTGTTTTTCAGCGTTCGTCATGCATTTGAGAATCTTGGGATTTATCTTTTTGCTGACGACCGTTCTTTACTGCGCTGGTGTTATCAGAGCATGCAGACATCGAGATCAATTTAGGATTAAGACTTACGAACAATTGAAAGAAGAACGAGAAATATTTGCTGACAGTCATAAATCTTAATAATTTTCAATTTTTCAATTTTCATTTGTTTATTGAAAAATGTATCTAAATTAAAAAAAATAGTTATTGGGTTATCAGGGTTATGGTTATTGGGGTTACAGATTTTAGAATAAATGTAAAATAAAACTTTAAGATATTATTTAAAATATATAGTTTTTTTTTAAATTCAAACAAAGAATTTTTAATGAGAAAAATTCGTTTCATGGATTTTTAAATCAAATCATAAAAAATGAAGTTTTTTAAATATTTAGTTATGAAAAATTAAAAACTTCAAAGTTCCGACAGTATTATAGCACTTCAATTAATATTTATGAGCAGTAATAACTTCAAGCAATGATAAAAAAAATGTCATTGTTTTGTAAAGTTAAGTATTTTTAGCATAAATTTATTTTTTGTGCAAGAACTGTATAGACGTTCTTCCAGTCAATTATTAAATTTGACGCAACTCAGCAACTGCAATCGATTGATTATTGTAAAATCGACCACCACATTTATAATTAAGTTAGAATTAACAATAGCATATCGTCAAATTAATTCTGCGTAATTTTATTTCAAATGACATCTATAATATAAAAAAAAAACGATGCATCCGCATATATCGGAGGGACAATTGCAAAATCGCACCTACGATCGTCTGCGTACTATAAGGCCCCCGTAAAGGTATGCGACGCACATGGGATCGGCACACGGCGTCGACTGAAGTGGCGGGGAGTAAAAGACAAGGCAGAGCGAGATAGAAGAGAAAGAAGTGAAAGGTGCTCGCGGGCAGGAGACGTGTCCGGATTCCCGACTCGGGCAGACGAACGTTTTCAAAATGGCTGTGCCTTCTGGAAAACTCGTTGTCTGCTGCTAAATATTTATTGAAAATTAAACACATATTATCAAGATGAGAGTTCAGGAGATTTTCGCCTTTGTGGTGATGTTTGTTCTTGCCGATCTGACGCCTGGTAGCCAAGGTAAGTCTACACCCGTGAGCGACCAAACTGAGAGTGGTGCAGGAGTGTACATATTAAGTTTTGGTGAATTTTTGGTGATTCATTGTATCAAATGACGAAATTATTTTATTTCATTTTATTATCATACGTATAGCTTTTTTCTTTTAAACTTCGCGTTGTGTGTATAATATTATGCCCAGTTGTTTGCAACGATTTTTCGGTAGCGACAAGGTGACAATTAGTTTTTAGAAAGTTTTTTTTCAATGACACTAGCGATGAAGCGCAGAGCATTGTGCAAGAACAACAAGAGTCTTGAAAAAATCTCATGGATGAATGGAAAATATATACGTGATTTTAGGTATGGGGACTAGGTGTGTCAAGTGCAGGTCAAGAGGTGAGCTGGGTTCGTGCAAAGACCCTTTTACCATGAACGTCACGCAGATCGAGAGCGAGCACGGAGTTGAGGTGCAGTTTTGCGCTTCGAAGTGGTGCGCCAAAAGCACGGAGGCTCGAAGTATCAATAATGGTGAATATTTTTACAATCAAATTAAAATTTTATCGATTTTTTTTATATCAGAACATGTAAGACTACATTAATTCCATGAAGTCAATTAGATTTGTACAATCTGCATGGATTCATTTAAATATTTAATCTCTTATATTTATTTATTTATTGCAGAATATGGCACTGCGACAGAGCGTTGGTGCTTGCAGCGTGGACCCGACGACGGTGAGGAGCGTTGCGCCTACACCAAGTGGAATGGCAAAAAAATCTTCATGTGCATGTGCAACGGCGACTTATGCAATACCGCGACTAGCTTGACAAGTGTTTCGGCTCTCTGCGTGATTGCGATTGTGTACGCGCTGCGATGGCTGTAATTTTTAAGTAGAAATCGATTGTTGACTTATCGTGAGACAAATTTTAAGTGATGAATTGTTGAATTTTAGATGTATAATATACCTTTGCACGGCAAATTTGTGTGAATATTTTAACTAATTGATGCAAAAGTATTTTTTTAAAACATGCACTTTCGGATAAACACTGAGTATTGTGTACTTTAAAAGTTTAGTTTGAGATGATTGATTCTGGAAAACTTTTGAAACCTAAATGACAAGTGTTCAAAATTATCCATTTGATTTTGCCGTGTTTGGCTATAGAACACTCGATTTTTTTTTCTTAAAGTTCAGGAATGTTGTTTGAGAATATGCTGAACAATTTTCAGAATAATAATTTTCCTGAATATTTCACAAACCATCACTGAAAATCTATACAAAATTTGGTTAACGTTTAGTTTTAATAACTTTTTTTTTAGAGCATACTGATTTTTTAATTCTATTACAAGTAGTTTTATAATTCGTGTACATATCGACTACATATTTTGTAATATATATTATAATAAAAAATGCATTACTGATCTAATTTAGCAAACTAATTTTTATGTCATTTTATTATTATGCATTCATCAACATATCGCTCAGCATGTCAGATTATAACGACACGGAACAATAATTGGCACACGCAATATTAAAAGAAAAGAAAAGTTCTACAATATCATCATTATAATAACCGCTTTCAATCCCTACGGAACCACGGTGAGTTGGGTCTCAAACTGCTGAGTATATTTCCATTCAAGCCATTCTCCCGTCTTTCCTGATTGTTCCTCAATAGTAATCGCATGTGCGGTACCTCGTGAAAGAAGAATTCCCCGCGTCCGTAGATGTATTTGACAGCCATGATCGCATCGACACCCGTTCGCAGTTCTGGGTCAGGATAGTCTGGGGAAATCAATAAAAAGTTAATGACGTTGGGGCTTCATAGAGAAAGAGAGAGGGAGATGAATTTGGTCTTTTTGGAGTGTACCCAGTCCATTGGAGAAGTCCGGAGTGGTTTGGCCGGATTCGTGTCCGTCGTAGCTGATGTCGTTGTCGATGAGTGGCGCGGGGTATAAGGGCTGGCGATGAGTGGGCGCCGTACGGAATTGCGCCGGATTGATCGGATTGCAGTATGTATTTCTTTGTTGGCTTACTGCGAAACACACCCGAATATTTTTCGGTTAGAGAATCATCTTCAATTAGTTACGGATATGAAACATTTCAAAATTATTATTATTATTTTGTCACCTGGGTTGTAACTTATCGGAGCGATCCTGCGGCCAAACGACAAGTAGGATTGCTGCGAAATCAGCCGACCGCCTGCAACGAGATATTATACATTAATAGCGATCAATCATCGTCGTGGAGTAGCATATAGAGCGAGAAAGTCCCTATGGAGCAAAGCGTGTAATGAGCTAATTAGTGTGTCACCGTCGGTAGTAATGCCGTGCTCCTGAATTTGATGGGGTGGCTGCGAGAATTTCACGTGGATACGGCTGAGTGGCGATGCCTCTGTCGCGCTCACTATTGATGATATCAGCAGCCCCAATAGCTTTAGCTGAAACGACGTTACGTTTGAGTCCAGATTACGTACTGATGAGATGAATTATTTCAACTTTAGGAGGTTTGTTATAAACGTAAGCGTATTATAGCTAACTTTTCGTTTAATTAAACTCATTTGAGCATAAAGAGAACTTATAAATAGAAAAAAAAAAAACATTTTCAAGGAAACTGACACGAAAAAAAAAATTAGAATCCGCACACTCTCGTCTGCAGTACATCATCATCATCAAAAAGCTCTCTATCTCTGGGGATTAAACTCTCGACGAAAAAAAAAAAAAGAATCTATAGCTCGCATTTCAAATTCAAACAGGGCGCGCGCGACAAAGAATGCGGAAACAGTCGGCATTTAGCAACTCGTTAATGCGAGACCGCGGGGAAAAAAAAATTCGGAAAGAAAGGGGGAAGGAAGAATGACATATAGTAACAGTCGCGCAGTGTGTCTTGTGACTTTGAAATGAAAGCTTGAATAGCGGAACTTCATGAAAATTCAAAAAAAAACTAAACGAAGGTTTTCCCTCCGCGGCGAAAAAAAATGGAGCAGCGTACCTGCATTCATACTGACAAAAGCGTGTGCAGTTGCGCATTCACATACTGCATACATAGAGAGACAGAGAGAAAGAGAGCGCATGAGAGCATAATGAAGCCCACACGTGTATCACCACTCGTAACGTACTTTCGCGCGCGCTACTCGCGGGATGTATTATACTATTCTTCTTCTTGCTGCTAATGTGATTGAGTAATCGGCGAGAATTATTGATGGGACGACTGGAATATCTGATTTTTTTTTAAATTTTCGTGAGAATTCTCACGTTGGCGAGACATTTAATAAAGTTTTTTTTTTCAAACTTGTAAGATTACGAGATGATTGTCTTATTATAGTAACAACCATTTTACTGATTTACCAGCTTATATAAGTTTCTTTCAAAAACGTGAGTATACTTTAAAAATGTTCAGTATATTAGTAATTATAACTTTCAAACTCATCAAAGATTTTCAGGCAACCAGGTAGTAGTAGCATTTAAGCCTTCATCGAGGCCAAGCGTTTCCTAACGAGGCTCAAAGTCATCAAGTTTGGAACTTCAACGCAAATCCTTCACTTTAAGCGTAAATCACTTGGAAAGTTGCCCAAAACTTCAACAAAAAAAAGAAGCGGAAGGAAGAAGATCGAAGTCTTATATACCTAGAAACGAGGTTGGCTCGGCTCTAAAAAAGACGAAAAAAGAGGTCACACATATACACACACAGACAAGAAGCGTGTTGGCGAAAGTTCAGCGGAAAAGACGCTGTCTGAGACCGCCTGCGTTTTATACACAACCCCCCTTGTACGCGGATTTTTTTTATGCGCGCGCGGGGTAGTTCGAGTGCACGTGCTACCGCGCCACTTCGTTCGCGGTAGTCTGCGGTGGCGGTTGTGTTGGGTAATGCGGCTGTACCACGATTATTTTCATCGGATTTGAATGCCGTCGAGTGTGTGGCTTGTTGAGATTTTTCTTCTCTTACAATAGAATACTTGCCCGCGTGTCTTTTTCAATAGCGTAATCCAGTGCTTTTTTCTTTGTTGTCTTCGGAAAATAGAGTGCAAAGTGTGTGTAGATCGGAAAAATAGGTATGTTTCAAGATTCTCGTCACGTTATATTTCCATTTCTTTTGTGCTGAAAATTATCTTTGCGGTCGGCAAACAGAACAATTAAATTGTATTTTTGAAAGACAATAGGCTACTTAACGAGTTTTATTTTAGAAAGCTTTTGTACTTAAAAGTCTTAGAAATAAGCGCATTTACCAAAGCATGCTTTATACTTGATTTTTTATTAAAATATCGCAAAGGCGCTTTCTTACTGTCAAACAAATTTTGCCCGCGCGCAGTGTGTGTGACAACTAAATTAAGTCTATCCGATGATTTATATCCGCCTCGCATAAATGAATAACCAAGTGACAGTTTGAACCACAAAATTTAGGTCGACTTTCGCGTATTTATGTATATACTGCTCCCCATAAATTCTAGTTTTACAGAAAATTACAATATCCGCAGGTTACAGCGCGTTTTGGCGATTGATTTACTCCCGTTTTTCACGTGACTCGCATTACACCGTTAAAATTACGTAAAATTAGATAAACGCAACTCATCACGTGCCTCCTGTGTTGCCGCAAGAATATATGCACTCCCACCCGGAGGCTGCAATGCGGCTCTCGTTCTTCCGATATTAGACTTTCTCTGCATTTTATTTTATGAATTTATAATTTGTAGTTTGTTATCTTTTATCGCTTAAAATTCATTTTTTTATTTATTTGGGCTGTTATTTCAACGTAAATTAAATGACCTTTTATAACTCATAATTATTTATACGTGACGCATTAGCATATATCTGCAATGTACGTGCCCGTGCATGCATTATCGTATTTTTCATACCGTCCACTGTTTAATATTTTGTCAAATGCTGTTTTGTTCATTTTCTATATAAGCATATCATCCGTCATTATTCATCTAAATAATCAACGTTGCAAATAAGCAAGTGCCGACAGACTATACAAAGGTCCCGAGTACAAATTGAAACATCTATGCATATAAAGTTCGATGCGCGCACGGCATCTTAAGTTTACTTCATCAAGTCGACAAACTTTCTTTGCGCATATCTCACGAATCGCGATATGAAATTTATCATCAACTTGAAATTCAAGCGAATACAATACTATTTTTTTTCAGTTTTGATCTCCTGCAGCGCAATTATTTTCCCCCATTATAGCACGAAACATTGTGTTTAACCGCAGATTCAATTTCCCCCTGTATACAGGACGAAAATTCTTTGACGAAATTCAAAAAGGCTATTGGCTTTCGCAGGCTGCACGTTTCGCATCGGAAGCTTCACGATCATAATATGTAGATGAAATATTATCGGATACCAAACTAATGCAATTTCGCGTCCGATGCATACGAAATGTAATTTACTTGGAGTTTCGATGAGAAATATGGTTATTGTTAACTTCAATTTAACGAAGTGTAATAACGTATTTTGAAGTCAACTTCGTCATTTCACAGGGTCGTCGTCGTCGTCGTCGCGAAAGCATGAGAAAATATCGTCCTTTCATCCGTGCTGATGAGCATCATTACCTTTTAGAGTGGCAATTAATAATACGTCACGTCTCTACCGCACAGAAACCCCGCGAGTCTTTTATATCCTTCATAAACTACTTTTAAAAGTATCTATACACCAATAACGTCGCGAGGATCGTGAAACTCTCGTAATCCGCGAAAAAAAAAAGAAGAAGAAATCCAATATCGCGCGCGAAGCGAATTCCATTTCGCCCCTTCCGATGCCTGTAAGAAAAAAAGAGAAAGAAAGAAAACTTAGACAGGAAACAGCTATAACAACTTCCATTACGGAGATTGACATAATACTTCGCCCATCGCTTCGATCCATTCGCAAAGCCGCCATAAGGCCTCGGCGAGATTGCACTTTGAGAGCAGAGCGCGCGCGGCTTTGCTATGCGTCCCGCAGCGTGTATATAAACTCCTATAGCGTTAGTTCTATATACATTGAACGATCAATCAACGCTCTCTCTTGCAGCAGCAGCAGCATCAGCCAAATAGCAATTGAAACGACGCTTTTCACCTACAATTTTCCGAGTAGTATATAACGTTTTTTCGATCTTCGCGTCTCTTGGAATTTTTTTTTTCACGTTATAATTGAGTCGTTTCGAATGATTGACATTGCGGCTTGTCGAAGAGAGAGAGAGAGAGATCAATTTGCGCGCGCGGTTTTGTTGATAGGATTCGACGGAAAAGCTCGACGCGAGTGTATAGTTTTAGCTCGGAAGTAGGATAGTTTGGGAGTTCGTAGTAAAGCCAACGAATATAGACGCTTAATAGCAAACTTCGTAGAACTCGCGCGATGAATAATTTGGCGAGACTAAAAATATGTTTTTTTGTTTGCATATACTTACCTTGGTAAACATTTTGAGAAAATCTTCTCTTCGTCGCTGACTTGAAAATTGGAGCGAATCCACTTAAACTTCGCGAGCGCACACTTTAAAACCCTTTGAAGCACTTTTCTAGTGGAATTCTAAAGTAAAGTCCCGTAAAGTCACGTGTAAATCTCGCGGGAAAGAACTGTATGTGCCCGCGCCTCGGATGAGCGACTTAATGCCACTCGCGGCAAATCCTTGCCGTGTGGCTCTCTCTCTCTCTCCTTATTTTTTTTTTCGTCGCCCACCACCGAGCGAAGGTCCTTCCCTTTCCGCGTATCGCTGTATGAGGTTACATACTTTCATTTTTCACCTATAAGATGTTTCACCATCTGCACGACGATAAGTGTCAAACGTTGAGGCGAGTCATTGATGAATTGGGACAGTTTCTATGTGGCATTCGAGGGTTGCATACGAATAGATGAATGACGCGTGAAGAGCGTTCCTTTTTTTTCGTCCATGGTTTGCTTTGACCGTATCGATGAATGATTGTGATTGATGTGCAAACGATTTATTATTTACGACTGCGGGGTGGGTACTTTTCGGAGTTGCTTTTATGAAATTCTTTTTTTTTTGTCGATGTTCAAATGGGTTATCGATTTGTCGTTGTCATGTAACTTTTAATGATAATCAATGTACAAAAATGATACCTATTCTATTTACTATCATGATTCAACTTAGAACAGAATGGATATTGTTGGCAATTGAAAATAAGTTTATCCGCATTGGACTGTAAGTTCGGCTTTATGAGCAATAAATCTACAGTCACAAATCTCCTACTGTTCAATAACTTCCTAACTGATGCTCGTTCTCGAGACTTACAAGTCGATTGTTTATATTATGTAGATTACGCAAAAGCGTTTGATTCGGTGAACCAAGATCGGCTGCACCAAAAATTTTTTAACCACGGCATCCGTGGTAACATACTAAAATGGTTATATTCATATATATCTAATCGGAGGCAGGCTGTTACGATCGATGGAGTAATATCTCAATTCATAATCGTTCCAAGTGGAGTCGCCCAGGGCTCTCACTTGGGGCCAATACTGTTTAATCTATTTATAAATGAAGTCTCTGAACACATTGAATCCGCGAGATTTTTACTATATGCAGATGACCTTAAACTTTACATGAACATCCGGTCTCCAATAGATTCATCAAGATTACAAAGACATATTTTAAAACTATTCGAATGGTCTGTAGATTTTGGCCTTGAGATAAATCAAGAAAAAAAGCTTTATCATCTCTTACAATAAAAATCCACTAATTTTTAAGTTTCTTTACTGCGCAGCAAATGGAACTGAGCTGCCTAAGTAAAAGACCTCGGGGTTCTTTTCGAGTCGAATTTGTTTTTTGACAATCATATAAAAAATGTCGCCCCGAAGGCACTGCGAACATTAAATTTCGTAAAGCGTTGTACACTCGATTTTAGAAGGTCTGATTCTCTGCTTAATCTACATAGCTCATTGATTCTGTCCACTTTAACATATGCTTCCGCTATTTGGACACCTTCCACCTCGTCCAAAATGGAAATCTTAGAGTCCGCCCAAATAAATTTATTAGACACCTTCTATACAAGCTGGGCAGACCACGATTATTCATACGCAAATTAAAAAAAAAAGGTAAATTTATGAAAAATATAAACCGGATTACTGCGGCCTTTAAACATTATACAGAAGGGACTATTACTTTCTCTGCGCAAACTGATACACTGCTGCGATCAGTTTCCGCGTCCTCCAAAAATAAAAGAGTTTCAATGTCGATAAAAGATTAAAATAAAACTGTGTGTACTTTCACTGTAGATACTGTTAATTAAACTTCTCGTTGACATTGTTTTAGAACTTTTAATTATTGCGAGTCAAACTCATTCATTCTTCGTGTAAATTCGTTACTGCTAATTTGTCGCGCATCGCCTCTTCCAACATTATTAATTTACGACGTAAATTTTGTTTGTGAAAATTTTTTTATGAGTTTTCTGACACTAAGGAAATTTTGCTTATTATACGTCATGGGAAAAACTGTTATTTCCATCAACACATGCGATCTGACATTGCATCACTTTAAAGTCCGCATCAATTCAACCTTGACTTTCGCTTGACATTTGAGCAGGAAAAAAAAAACAACCTTTCAGGACCCCAGAAGAACAACTATTACTTTTATTTGCGTATACACGTCACTCTGATTTTTTTAAAGCGCGTACATTCACTCCGCTATATTGACAATGTATACGCATGACTTGGAGTTTTTTTGGAAGGTCAACGACTTTCAAAAAAAATAAATAAAAGAGTCGAGTTCTGTCAGCCTGTTGGGAAATTTATTGTTGTATCTCGGGCAGATGACTGAACTTGCGCTCGCACGCAACCTTTCTTTTTTTTTTGTTCCTTCCGATCGTTAAGAAAATTCTGTAAGTTTGAAAAGTAGATCGACGCAGCCAATTTAAATCGCGAAAAGTGAACTTCAAACTCGTTATGCTTCGCATCGATTTTTAGATTGCATTTCCGCAATGACGTGAATCGCACGTTACGAAGGAAATTTATGCAATATTGACAATATCGGCGTTATTTTCGAAAATGTCGTTATAACGAAAAAAAAATCACGTCCATTTTCGTAATAATTCACTCTATATATGCCAAGAACGTGTTTGCATTACCCGGCCATATGACGCTGGTGTTGTACGGGATGATGATAATAAATAGATTTCGATTGAGTGCGAGATATGGCGAAGGGGAGATCTCGCAAAGGGGATGTAACTATCAAGCGAGCCTATCACCTACATGGGGGAGGCGTACAAAAGGCAAAGTACGCCGGAGCGAGACGCAGATAAAATCCAAGGAATTATTTGGTTTGTAGATTAGGCTTTTGGTGTCGTATTTTCTTGTACGGTCTACTAAAGGAGTGTGCTATACTAATGGCTTTTGCCTTAACGGTATGGTTCTGTGGGGTATACATATAGTTTTACTTCCACGAGTACAAATATTTTGTACTATTTTAGAGGCAATGATTCACCCTTAGTTTCCTTACTGAATAACTACTTTTTCTTAGCATATAATTTTGGTTATAATAAATATTAATTTTCACGTGAAAAGTTTCGAAATATGTTGGAAGATTACAAAAGGCGACCCGATCTATTGTATGTTTTTTTCCAAAGAATTTTCGATTTTAAGAGATGAAACCAATTATAAGCCATATGGTTAGCGAGATGAGTTAGTATTTTTTTTAATACCCCCTGGGGAGCGCGAAGAACCGCGCCGTGGCAGTCCTATAGGATCAAAAGAATGAATTATTTATCTTCGAAGAATTGTTATGAAGTTTTGAACGTTATTGCTAAATAAAAGTTTCCTAATTTTCTCTTAATTTTTAATATTCCTCGTAGACATTCAACGCATTTCCATAAAGCACGTCTTACATATTCATTGCGAAACTTGTTTCTTTCTCTTCCTCCAGAATACCTACTGACTTAAATTCGTCACGTTTTCCGCGAAAAGTATGTAATCCACCCTGAAAAACTCCCTAATTCGAAAAAATTAGTATTTTTTTTTCTGTTCCACATTAGTACAGCTGAAACGGCGTACAGAATACATATATTTGCCAACGCATTTGAAAACCTTTAGTTACACTCGCAAGCTACACATCGTAAACCATCTGCGCTCTCAGGAAAAACTCCCCTCACTATACTCTCGAAGAGCGAGCTGCCGGGGTCATCGGACATGAAAGAGAGAGAGAGAAAGATGCTTAGTTTTCCCAAAAGAAAAAAAAAGGGGTGGGAAACGTACAGATGAGGTCTCTCTCTCTCTCTCCTCCCTATAGTAGTCGAAGCTCCCCTCCCTTCTTTTAGCCCTTAGGAAAAGATGTAGAGGGGGAGAGTGAGAGCGAGTGAGGACGGCTGCTGGCTGGCTGGCTGCTGCTGCTGGCGGCTGTGTTTTGTCCTATTGCAGCATCATTTGGGATTGTCGATCTACCTAGTGAAGCCCGCGGCTATCAAACAGGCGGGGAAATTTTCGAGCTGATGGTTAGTTCGTGCGCTGACCTGATCCAAAGCGCAATTGACAGAATCGTGCTGCGAGAGAGCCAGTGAAGGGCTGTTTGTTCGTCGTTTATTAAGCTACTTTTGAGGTTTGTCAAACATTTATTGCTGTTCTCTTTTTGCAAATTGTACTGTGTGCGAAATTTGGATAAAACGCGTAGTTTTCAAAGTATATTAATTAAAGGCTGCGTCTAAATCTACGCAATGGATTTATTTAAACATAAATTTTTTTTTCATATGTAACATTGTTTTAAGCTTTACTGGCACTCAAGAAAGACGAAATAAAGGTTTTTAGCGAGTTTAACTAAATATATCGCGATAGAGACGATAATAGAATTTTTTTTACTTTTTTTGCGTAGATATAAGAAAAATCAAAGTAACAAAACCAGGGGGCAAGGGGGGGGGGGGGGGTTGAAAAATGGGG